>JAAAYG020059243.1:16421-32492 GCA_009936455.2 Tomocerus minor
AGAGAGAGAGAGAGACTTTTTTGCAAAAACCAGTAGTATAACTTTGCAATCCCCGTCTCAACTTTTGCAGCACTTGCTTGCTGTTTACTTAATAAAAAGCTAGGACTCTTCTCAGGTGCACATTTCTTGTCGAGCCATGCCATGCCTTCCTTTCTGTGCAGAGGATAGGACTTAAAAACCAGTAGCGTAACTCCGAACTCAAAAATAATAATTGATATGCTATATATTATCCAGTGGTTAAGCACTATTAAAAGCTTAAAGCCTTTAATTCCTTGGGCTAGTATCTTATCTGAGAAATGCCTTTAGTACACAGAGCTTCCTCCTCGACTCTTCTTCTCCACTCTTCATATAGCCATGGCCTTTTTTACAGATGGCTAAGGCAAAACAGGCCACTACCCTGTTACGGTAACCACACAACTGTCCACATAATGCACTCATTTATCTACTGCTATCTACTTAGCATTATTTAACGACAGGACAAATAAAACATAGCCTAGTGTCTACTTAGTATCTTTCAGTCGCCACTCAAACAGTTACGATAAAAGAGCGAGAAAAGCACTTTGCAAAAATCTTTGTTAACCAACATTAAACGACATTGTTGAGCACTAAAGTTCCACTATACTAATTTATATTCAAATAACATCACCTAGGAATGCATATAAAATACCAGTTCCTATCAAATAATTCAACTCAACAGAATTCTCCCATATTTGCTCGACAAAATAAAATGTCCTTCGTGTCAAAATGCAAACGTTCGAGACTCTCGCCAAAAAATCAAGTGCAAACAGATGAGTTGCACAGCAATATTATTATGATTTGGGATTCTGATAAGGATAGTGATAATTTGATGAGCACCTTGCTACAATCAACTACTAATGCTTGGCAGTGTGCGCCACTTGCCTGCATCCACAATTAATTGGCTGAAAGCAACTCTTCGACTCATCTCTAAACAGTCTCTCTCTCTCTCTCTCTTCTTCTTCTTCTCTCTTTATCTATCTCTACATAAACTTTTGCTAGTTATTGGAGCATCAAGAGTCATGCTAATTTTTCAAAAGGAAGACAACCAATTCTTTTAGAAGTTCTTTTGACGAGACAGCTTAAAATCACTTGATTCGCTGACAACGACTAAACAAGATCAACAGCATTTCATTTCACACTCTCAGAGTTTCTTTTCCCACCTTCCTCCTGACACTCAGCATACTTGGCGTATCATGCAATAAACACGGCACTAAAAAGTTACTTAGCCATTTCATACAAACAATCATTGAATGTAAGCAATAACTTTGCATTTTTAACGCTAACTCTCTACAACACATAATAACATTATGAGCGAAAGACTCTGATTCATCAAACTATAGCAAACCACCATAATATTCTATTTTACAAATATCCCTTGCATGAATTGACGAAAAACTTTTTCCTTCGACCAAACGACAATATATAGGAATACTCAAAACCAGAAATGAAGCATAGGCTTTACCTAATTGAGCTATAGCTATATACGCATAGTAAATTACAAAAAAAAACTATTAAATGCAACTACTTAACTAGGCGGCACACCACAATGAAAATTACTTATCATCTTATACTCTCATCTTACACTAAATGTCACTTGTACCAATCTCGCAGATTTCTAACTAACTTAGGATTTTCAATTAAATATCTCTTGCCATCACATAACCTTATAGCCCCTGTTACCAAAGCAGTTGATGGGACAGATTAGATGATCTGAATCAAAGAGTTAGTTGTTAGTACACACTTAAAGATATATCTAGTATTATACAACTACAGAAATGCATTTCAGTTGATAAAAGTTTACGAAGATTGTTTAGTATCAAGTTAATCAACATCAAGGTAACAGATAAAAAATACATTACACATTTGACAATGTTTATACGTATCTTCTGTAAAAACAAATATGCAAAATACCTAATTACATTTGTAGATTCAAATCTCGGAATTAGTTTGAAATTCTGTTGGCCCAACAGGCTGGGATTAATTTGATAACCTTTTGGGCAATGTTTAAATTGCAAGATTCTTGGCAGCAATAACTAATTAATGATATAAATTAAAATATTTTACACAAAGTCAAAATCAGCCTTCCAGTTGCCTAATTGGTATCGACATATGTAAATACGTCGGTGCTTTATATTAATTGCATGTAGTGCGAACCATGCCATGCAAGGAAGAGGCAAAGTCATATAAGGGACATCAATACAACTTCTTCTGTTTTAAAGAAAAACAACTTGGTATACTGTAAGCGATATAGCCACTTAATAAACCACTTTGTTTATTGACGCTTCTTCTTCTTCTTCATGATGCTTATCTTTTCCCTTTCACATTTTTAAACGTTAATTAGGCAAATTAGATTTTACATTGAGCCGACTGAGATAATTCAAAGTTGCAAAGTGGAAGGAGAGAAGAATTAGGGAAACTTATTCAAAGAGAAGTGACTGCCTAGCCAAATGACATGAAATAGTGAAGAAGAAGGGAAGGCACAAAGAAATCTACTGAATACATTCAGTGGGACATGAGACGAGTCCATTGTCACCGCAAAATGTAACGTGACTTGACTCTAGACTGTCGCATCGCATACAACTCGTTCCATTGTAATAAGTAAATGAGTATAATAACTACAATAAGCACAACACACTCAACATGGTCCTCTTTCATTTCTTTCGACTCAGTCCAAATGAATTCAAATTACAGAGTAATTTACAGGATAAAAGAAAAGTGATATTATATCTCTAGGTTACACACAACATTCCGAGCACGAATCTTTCAAAGAATAGGAAATTTTGCCATAAGCTCAAAGTAACTTGCAGTAATTAATATAACTTTGCCGAATTATCACGTACACACAATCTTCGCATTACATTGATTTGTAATCCTGCATGTTCCCCAAAAATAATTTTATTTATTGGTTTAAATATTTTAATCCATTCTCAAATCACCCAATAAAATCTTATTCTTTTGATATTGTCGTTTTTGACTCTTTTTGACCTATAAGTATTAAATATTCAACACTTAACGACGTCATTGGATACTCACGAAGAGTTTGAGAGGAGTGTACTTCCTTTGTCTTGAATTTTGGTTAATGAGGACGAGTATTATGTTTTGTAGTATGAAAAGTTTGACCTTATTTTCACTTACGCCATTTGGCATTCCAAATTCCAATCACATCTTTTTCAATTAGTAACAAAGCATGAAGGAAAATGATTAGGATAACTTAATAGGAAAAATTGACACGATGACATTGAGAAAGAATGCCTCCCTCCCTCCGTCTACTTATGCATAGTAGTGAATAAATGGATGACACTGTGAGTGCGACTTATAAAAGGAACACGAGGGCGAAAAAATGAATAGACGACATAACATTAGGCAGTGACACAGTAGAACAACAATGACAAGACAACTATTAAGCTACTCTCTATGGTTCATTGTATGCGAATTGCACATTCAATAACGGAGAGGTAAAACACAATCATAAATATGGAATGTACAAAGAAAAGGCATAAGAACAAATTGTAAAATTCAATAAATAAAAATAAAGTGCATTAGAAACGAGTGTTCGTGTGCACATTAGTATTTAATAGATTTGTTCATTTACAATAAAGATTTCTTAGAGTAGTAGTAGCTGTGAATACGAAGACATTGAAGTGACTTAGATAGGCACGGAGTCATTAAGGTAACTATACTATGCTCACTTGTCTTTGAATAAACAGAGGAGAAGTATAAAATAAACAGTGTGTGAAATGGATTGGCAAAGATATAACTATGACTTTTGTAATATTTTGAGTGTGGGAGTGCCCTTCAATCCCTCTGCTCACCATAATTTAATAAGGAACGACAAAGAAGATCTAATGGACAAGGGAAGGCAGTCATAAAAGATACCTAAATAAACTAATCTATTCAACATTGATCGTCATGTCTACTTGGAAGAGACAGAACAGAAGCATCGAACATGCCAAAGGTGTAGAATGCACATCTTACACAATTCATTTCTTAGGTTAAGTTGTGCTCGAGCACTGGACTCACATTCCCAACACTTTCTAATAACAAGAACAAGTAAAGCAAAGCGAAGGAGCCATACAACTCATTGAACCCGTCTACTTTATATTCCAAACCTTGGCCAAGGTGTCACATTAGATCAATTAATACCTTATTCATAGTATAACCAGTCCCTACTACTCTACTCCCCACTTCCCTACCAACCTACACATTCTCCTCTTCTCCACACCACTCATCCCTTTTTCACTCTATCTCCCATAAACACTGTTCTACAGCCAGATAGTGCAGTACTCATATCTTATATTACACATACAAGGAAACTAAAAAGAATCATTTATCTAACTAATAATTCGTAGTAATCCGTATTGGTCATTGCTAGCTACTATCTGTAGACATTAAAATGAAGGAGCACTAAAATCAACAACGGTGTGGCAACTTGAGAAATAATGCTAAGTCAACATTCAGAGAGAGAGAGAATTGAAAACAATATTTAGTGTCTGCCTGGAATGGCATAGGAAAGAGGAGAACGTGACAAGTGTTTAAATACACATTGAATCATTTCCTAAATCAGAAAATAGGAGGAGAACAAACGGCTGCGTATGTTCCATGAGATAAATAATATAAAACCAAGAGCAAATAAAACTTTTAAGTACCTACATTAGATTATTTTAGCTCTTCTGTTCTCTATCAACTGACATTAGTCACACACACATATACATAATACATAATATATATATATACAATATACAGAATATATATATATACACAATGGGAATTCAATGGCATTGCTACGGCTGTGCATGTGAACAGTGCAATGCGCTTCGTCATAATTCTTTCTATGTGTCGGATGCAGTAATAATAAGGAAGATACACAGAGAATCTGTTAGATCCTTCATCACTCTTCTCAGCACAACAACAAAGCAAGGTAATGTCCAACTCCAACGGCACAACCATCAAAATCTTGTTCTGTGTACCTTGCTTGGATGTTGATTAACTTTATACACAGAGAAAAGTAATTCAACTGCCTAGATATCTACAGAGTGAGTCTACCTCTCCAATAATAACACAAAAACATGAGTAAAAGAACACAAGAGTCAACGGAGAACACTTAGTCGTCGTATTTGTATTATTTCTTATTCGTCGTCGTCGTCAACAGTTAGTAGTATTACACGGTGTCCCAAAACAAGGCATTTCCCCAGCTCCGTTTTTTATTGGTGGAGATGAGGGAAATGAAATTTGGGAGAGGTAAAAAATGTAGAGACATGTTTACTTACATGGGATTTGAAGTGTTCCAGTGGACATTGTAGACTTTCGAGCTACAGCACATGGAGCACATGAGAATGAGCGTTTGAGCCAAGATCACAGACACCAACTTGAAGGTGTTGATTGAGCAGGCACCCCCTGAGCATTTGGAGCTCATACTTCCTGTCGATAGGCCTTCTCCTGTTTCATTAACACCTTCGTCTCCTCCGGTCTTCTACAATTTCCTCCCAATCCGAGAGCCTTGAATCAACTGTGTCTATCTGAATACATTCCTAATTTTCGATGCCTTCATTACGAGAACAACTTCCGAGCTTATCACTCACCAGTTACGAGATAGCCTTATCTGCAGCACTATAGCCTCTCTGCTTTGTCGCCGTTGATTCCTCACACCACTGCAAGGCGCAATTAGAGAGACACTATTTAATAGAGCCACCACAGGCCAACATTGAACTCGAAGGAACTTCACTGATATTATTTCTATCTGTTTGTTAATGCAAAAGAGATGATCCAATTGAAGGGAAGAGAGCTTGGTTGTCGTTTCCCTAATTGTATGTAAACAGATCTAATGGAAAGGAGTCAGCTATTAGATACTCTTCTCTCAACTTCGTCTCATCTTACAACACACAAAGAGTTAGTGATGCTCATGCCACGCCGCTTGTTGCTAATTTAACTTTCTTGCTAGATAGTTTTGTAGACAGATTTATTGGCAATTTATGATTTTCTTAGCAGAAACGTGACAAAGAGTTGAGAGTCTCGCAATCTGTAATTCCACAGAGTGGAGCAACTGACATCAAGGACAGGCAAAACAGAATTCAGATACAGATGCCTACATGTGTATCTATCTGCATGCTATGGTTTCCCTTGGATGCAGAAACCCTCTAACTAATCGACAGTGCTAAGAGGAGCAGACATTAACATAAGTACATAAATGTTCGCAGAGACAGAGATGCTCGAAGCACAGATCTGAGCAAGGACTGCCTGCCTGCCTGCCTGACTATGTCAGTCTGAGGTGAAAGAAACGAGATGAATGGTACGAGTTGACTTGAGGATTTCGTTTAGATTAGTCTCTGCCAAATGACAGCGACAATGAAACGAGTTGGTTGGTGGCTATAGTCCGACTCAACTTCTTATAGTGTCTTCTGTCTTGTCAGGACTTGTTCCAACTCTTCTTGTCCTCTCTTGTTCACTTATTAACTTTTATTTACTCACTCGCTTTCTTCTCGACCAAAACCAAAGGTAGGAGCAACATTTTTTATCCCTGCCCTCTGTCTCGTCCGTTCTGTCTCTCTGTTGTTCTTGATTTAATCAAATCTTGCTTCTGCTTGTTCCTTGCTCCTGTGCACTTATGCAGATTTTTATCTCTTCTCAAATGATACGACCACTTTGAACCACCAACTATTCTTACGTAGTATATCTGTCTCAACAAATACAAATCCTAGCCTAGCCAGATTTCCCTCCCCTACTATCTCTCGACAACAGACTCTGTATCTAATTATTTATTAGAATTTTTTTTCTATAGAAATGCAGCACATTCCTCCAGGACCTGCTCTTATATAAATTTTAATTCACTTTTCCAACTCTGAAACTCAACAACTCCACAATTATTCTCATTTCTATCAATCTCTTTTCCAGTTACAACTCTTTCTATAGATCCACACAGATGTAGCTTTATTTTAAATCATAGAACAGCAAGCTCAACTCTCCATAAATTATCTAAAGATGTTTTTCTATTATAAAATGACCACTTCACCTATGCTTGTCAAATAGACTGTACTACAACATGTGCATATAAATCAGAAAAAGAGATATGTTATTCACTGCTAGATAGGACTATATAAAACGCCGTAATTCACAAATGATCCACACAGTAATTTTTGTGGTTGACGGAGTAAAACGCAAAAGATCTCACGCAGCACTTTAAAAATACAGCTAAAATAACGTATCACTGAAACATTTTAACAGCAAATTAGCAATCCGTTTCACTGTCAACTCGCAAGTAGGTAAAAAGCTAAAATCGTAAATAAAAAACAACGGGTTCGTCACTTAGTCGTCAAAAATATTCACTGACACTCTGAGGAGTTAATAGCAGACGATGATTTAGTTGCAAAGTGGAAATGCTTTCTAAAGGGCTATGTCATATGAATCCCGATAAGGACTGGAAATGACCCGACTGTATTTACTGTTTAGCCCGCTAACCTCACTTTCACGAACGCATTCCAAAAATTCTAAACTTGTTGCTTCGGTCGGAGACGATGTTGAGGATGGTTGTACCTTGACGCTATGGATAGAATATAAATCTCCGAGTGTGCCTTTAACAGGCTTGAAATGCAAACTGCTGTGGATTGCACCTCTTGACTCTAGTCTGATAGTTTCTGGTGTCCCACGGAATAATTCCACTGAATTGTGACACGAAGAAGCACTTATAAATCCGAGGAGGCAAATGTCAGGGCTCAACGTATATATTTCCAGAGTGGCCAAGTGCATTGGCTGGATGTGTGATGTAGGAAATGCACACTTAGCACCGTAATTACGTTTGGATGTGAGAAATGATTTGAGAAGTTGTGTTATGCAAACAATAACGTGCTAGTTAGATATGAAAGGAGTGACGAGCGGCAAATCTGCGATGTGCACAGGCTGAGAGTGGCCCTCAAACTGAGATCAACTTGTAGCCTGTAGGCACTTGAAAATGAACAGAACATTCACAGGATAGTCGTCTCAACTAAGTAAGTAAAGTAAGTAACGTTGTAGTGGTGTGTAATGCATGTAAGAAAGAACGTACTTATTCCATCCCATTGTGTTGCAGCATAGAAAAGGAGTCTAACTAACTAACGAAGCAACATGCATGCATACAAGTATACAAGAGTGCTCTTTGGGAATGTTCTATGGTTGCATTGTTAAAAGAGCACTCTGTCCGACAGTGGAGCTACCCAGTGAGCCTGCCTTAGTTACAAACTATTAGAATGAGGAGGAGAACAGTCAAGAAGTGCTAGGAGACACATGTACATACTTATGAAGAGAATAACTGAGTCTCGCTATGTACAACAACGTAGCTAACTATTTGGCTGGCATTGTTACCTATAGGCAGTTCAACTGTCTCTCTCTCTCTCTCCAAACTCTACATGTACACACTCTGCACTACGGGCATGGTAATACTTCTTGCGAGTGAAGAATCAGACAGGCCTCAAGAAACGAACATCACCATCCAATCTACAATCTACCTCAAGAGAACCCAAGAAAAAGTGTAGACAGAGCAGCTCTGAGCTTTTTTGATGCCTCTCTTCCTCTCACTCACACAACAGTCCATGTCTATGCAAAGGAAGATACCGTCGTCGTCGACTCTTATACTTCTATCTCTCTTTCTTAGCCAGACTCTTATTGTTGCTTAGTTTCTAATACTTTGTTGTACTTGCATAAGCAACACCAACGCCAAGCTAGAGACATAGCTCTAGTCAATCCCTACATAGAAATACCTCAGTATAGCCTAGCTGTCCTACTCGGCTACACTCTCTACATACTTAATAGTCAAATACAAAGTTATCGCTAGTTTAAAACTTAGCCTTTCCCTATTCACTCACATAATATACACAGAGACAAGGCACAACACAAAGTTAGCCAAGTGCGTGCATATACACAGCGCTTATAGTAAATAGCTGCAGCAACCTGGTATGTGTATAGAAAGGAAACTGAAGCCAAAAGGTAATCTCTCATTCTTGACTCAAGTTCCATTCTTTCTCATACTCTCGTCTCTGATCTGGTCTGTGTGAAAGACCCCCTCTACAGCCTCCAGATATAATCCAACTCAAGGAATGGAATGACCAACAAGTTAACTAAACTTGAAACTCTTCCCCATCCCTATCATACATACATAGAGAGAGAGAGAGAGAGAGAGAGAAACACTTTGTACACACACAACAACATACAAATACAAAACTCACTGCGTACATAGACAATTACACAACTATATAGTCACAGAGAGTCCAGGCCAAAAGATACCATAAGTATTAGCAAGCAAGAATAAAAGCCCTGCCTGCCTTCTCTACCCATAATACGTCCCATCAAAAAAGGAATACATAGATACACCTAATAATAATATATTATATCCTCTTAGTCTCTTCCTTAAGATCCTCGTCGTCTCCACTTCAACTCCTATCAGGACCACAGACAGACATTTAAGACATATACATAGCATATCGAAATAAATATCTATATAGCGCGCCCAGATAACTACCTCTACGTTGCATAAGGAATTCATTGGATTATTTCATACGGTATTGTACACATGTAGTATAGAGACAGGTGAGAAAAGCTCGTATCACTGTTGTAGAATTTAATCCGTCGTCTAGTGCATTGCAGGACACTTGAAAACATGGCAATGGCACTCATATATTAGAAAGTAATTCCTACAACAACATCTTATCTTATCAGTCACTCAAACTCCTAAGAAGATTATCTATCATTATAATGCAGCATTTATTCGCAAAACATTACCGTAATATTTTAGCATTTAACTCGTTCAATCTTACTTAATTCTCCACCTTGCCTCGGTGATATAATAGGCACTTTTGGACTTGTCATTTATTAAGTAGTGCTATTACCGTTCTCATCTAGTCATACTAATGCAGCAACGCCAACAACTGTCTACTATCCCTGATTACTGTTATTTTATTGCCTATACCTACATTATGTACATACATGTTTCTATATCATTCCATCCATCTAGAAAAATGCACAGTAGCACTTGAGGCTCAATAGACAGACATACAGACACATACACAATGCTGAGCATTGGATTTTGCATTGCTAAGACGCGACTCCCAAATTCACGCAGTAAAGAAAAGAAATGTCAATTTTAGATCCCTACGTGTCAATTGGCATTTGAGCATGGGAGCAACCCTGCACTTAAACTCCACTCAACTTCACAGGATGAATATCTAGTTCTGAAATGTTTAGTATGGCAAAGAGGGACATGGCATAATAATATTAAGTGCAGAGGTAAACAGAGGAACAACATTATTGCATTTGAAACTAAGTAAGAAACAAAGTTGCATCCGAGTAGAAAACAAGCCTCAAAAGTTTCACAAACGACTAGAATAAACTCGAGAGAGTCTAACAAGAGTACGAAGCCCCTGGCCTGGATCTATTAAATTGTCTTCTTGTCTAGTCATGTCTATCTGTATATGCAGAGAGGCAAGACATTAATAACTGCCTTGTGTTTTCTTCCACTTTGTTTGTCCGTTTCACGTTGCTCAGCAGAATAATTGTACAGGGAGCTCTAGATTCGTTTTGTGCAGTGACGAGCGGCCGATGATGCAGTCAAGTCAAGTAAGTGAGTGAGTGAGCTAGGCTCGTCCCAACCAGAGACAAAACTCACAACACAACACACGGCCAAGCCAACTCCAATATACACAAGTCCAGTTCCCCAACTAACACAACGCAAAAGTCACAGGTACAGAAGACTAATCACCTTAAGCTCTGGCTTCGCCGTCGACTCTTTCTTAATTCCCATAGCATAGTTAGCTATGCATACTCCACTCTTTTTTAAATCTATCATGAGTTGTAGGTATAAGTATAGGTACTCATTAAACATTTCGCCCATGCTACTGCCAAAGAAGGAATGGCAACAAACACCAGAACAGAAACAACCCAGCCAGCCAGCCAGCCAGCTCCGTTTCAGCACAAACCTCTCTCTCTCTCTCTCTCTCCATCAAGAATCCCTCTTTCCAGTTTCTCTTTAATCACTACGAACTGCTAACATCTATCCAATGGCAAAAACAGCAATATGCCGTTTAAGGATGCATGGATCACAGGGATGTGTAGCTATGTCCATCCTGTTCTCTATGTCTATGCATTACATTACATTTCATTATATGCAGCGTGTATTAATACAATAGCCACTTGTAGTACCCAACAGTCCCACTACGTCACATACTTATTGTCTGTCTCAAATTCCTCACTTACAGCAAACGGGGCGGCGTCAGCTCTAATTAACAACAGTCCATTATAAGCTTATGAGTAGCCAGTCATTCTAAGACCTTTTTTAAATACTTATTGAACCCTGGTCAACAAAAGGCGACTACAGACAGCCGATGTCATACCATACATAATTCCTTCAAACTACAATCCTCATGTTAACGCACATTTCTCAACCAACTCCGAGACGACTTATGACTGCCTTACTCTCCTCGTCTCAACAACACATTACCCAGAGGAAACGCAATACGACACTCTCACATCTTTCTTCACTTTAATGATTTTTCTGGAAGTTATTGTCATTTAGCTTCTCCCATTACATATACACTCGAAATTCATCTCACATTAATTCTGTAATTAAAGATATTAGAAGTAATTTTCTATCAAGTTTATTGTCACAGGATTTTTCCTTGCAAAAGCATAAAGATTCCTATTTCAACAATCTATGCTGTCATAAAGTCAACATTAGGAGATTTTACTTAAGATTGAAAGGTTACCGCAGAGGAATTTACTAATGTCCGCACTGCTACTCTCTGTATTTTTGCTCACAGTTCTTAGAAATCCAAGAATTGTACGATTAGAATTTATTCGTGAAACACCATTCACGTATGTCTCATGTATCATCTCTATTTTAAATGCCTATGTAACAAGTAACTAATTTATAGAAGATACATTAAGCTTATCAGCACTTTCATAGTGACTAAGAAAGCGTTTTGTACAAACGATGAGGATAATTCTGTGATACAACACAGAATAAGCTATTTTTGATATTACGCAAGTTTATGCATATACCTATAACTTATTAGAATTGTATCTTCTTTTTCATGCCGACTGCATAGTAATAGACGTATAAAGTGCTGGGAATAGCTGAGCGAGTAATAATTTGATTTCTTAGAGAGAGAGAGAGAGAGAGAGAGAGGTTCATTTAAACATAAATTTGGTCAAATCGGATAGAAGTATTATCTACTCAACGTTTATTATCATGCTGATCCCTAAAGTGCTTGCTGCATTCCTCAACTTCCAACCCTATTAGGTTCCTTCAAATCTTCAAAGGGACTTGACGAGTCTCAGTAAGTTACGAGTACCGATGCTTTTAGCCTTTTAGTTTTCTTCTGAATCGCATCTATAGGGAAGTTGAGTGAGTGATGCTCATGTATCTGAAGATCAGTCAACCTTCCTACTAAAATATTATCATTAAGAAATAGAATGGGCATAGATAGAGCACATCTTCTAACTCTCGCTCATTTCCTTCATATTATATTTACTTTTAAATACTCTACGGGTACTTATATTTTTCTTTCATTTCTCTTAGCTCCTCTATTCAATCCCTTTCAATCGCCTACTAACCAAAGGCTCACCAATGAATTTTAGAGTCTTTAGGCATTGTGGTTGCGCTCTGTAAAATAAAATGTAAGATTAAACTACAAAGCCTCCTCTATACTTTTCTAATTCCGAACTAAGGTATCGATAGAAACTTTTTTTGAAACAGACAAGAGAACATTGCTATATTATTGAAATACAATTGCCCCAGGTGGTTACCTTTCAAACAAGACATTCAACCATGAAAATGAAAACTTATCAGCGCTATTCTTCCACCTTTATCATAATCGTAAACGCTAATCTGTCTACTTAAATCAGTATATACTGCAGTGCACAAAGTGAAGCCATTATCGGAATGCATTTTAAAAACTTGGTTCATCTGAAAATCACTTAATGCACCTAAATATTCAAATTTGATTACTAGTTCAATCAAAACAAAAATTTCTCTCTCCTTTCACATTAAGAGAAATACCTAATCATAAAAAATCTGTATTTCCCACTTCACTTTCCATGTGTTATGTTTCGCTCTGTCAATTTTGACTTTTTATTTCCTTTGCAAAGCTATAGCGTAATTATAAAATATATAAGTAATAGTCGAGAAAAGTTATAATCAGCCATGCATATAGTTAATTCAATGTTAAATGGCATTCCTGCTTCTTGTAGTTGAATTGACTCATTATCATTTATTGACTGACAAAAGTTCATTCCAGTACCTACATTACATAGAAGGAATGCATAGATTTTTTCACAAATATGTTTACATACATAGGTAGAGAACATTCCTTTATTCAGGGTTATCCTTTCAAAATCGGTGTAGCATGAATGATCATATTATGCACACTACAGACAGCAGCAATAATTCCGTGCTAGATAATATACATAGGTAGGGATTCTCGTTTAAGCTCAATAAAATATGTGGAATATGTTGACGAATAAATGAATTCAATTGAATTTCAAATTTCATTCAATTACATGGAACGATTTCATTTTTCATAACTTCCAACAAGGTACCATATAGTAAGTAGTCATTGAAAGTAAACTTGAATTTGTTGTGCAGTAAAAAGGAAATGCTATGCTATAATTCAAACTTGGCTTTTCAGTGTACTTGTTATTTGGCTACTACCTGTTCTGTAAATGCATACTAAAAGTAATAACAATCTGAGTTGGCAAACACTGGTTAGTATTCTATTAACGAGAACTCACTCATTCAGATCTGTAATAGCTTCATCACTTGATGGCGATGCATCTTCATTATATACCGATATCCTCCCATGTTTCATGATACAAAGGCTGATTCCTATCTTAAGTGCATAGAGTGTCTCCCGTGCACCGTGTTCCATTTTAAGGTAAACACGAACGACATAAAAATACTTTTATAGGACAACATAAGAAAGGCAGAGGGGATTTTTAGAACCTGAGTATTTACAGTAGTTGAATCCTCAATCAATAGCAGATAGAAAATATGCTAACAACTAAAACATTGCAAATAATCTTACTGTCCACCCCACTGTTTATTACCGCCATAAACCTTAGGAAGCCGTAACTACTTTGTGGACGAGGATAATGTTATGTGTACAATGTACAGCAGTCATATCCGCATCCATATGTCTGCATTCATACCACTATGCACTAACTAGGTGCATAATGCATAAAGAGAGCCAAATTATTAGTACGTACTTAGCTAGTGGAGACACAAGGTACCACAATGCACAACCTAAACAAGAGCTAATCAGAAGTCAAAAGTCAATTGTTCCTGCGCTACACCATCATAACGTGACGCTACCCTATGTAAATATTTGAACTCTTGCTCCAATCCTTTCCCATTTTATTGCTCATGCACTGAAAACAATAATCCTCTGCAGTTTTAGATGCGTGTAATATTGAAAATATTCACAATACTTACATCGCAAAGCTATTTCTCCCAGACAAAGACAATGGAAAAATACTTTAAAAAAAATAAACAGACAGAATACGTACATGAAATCTTGGCTATGACCATTACACTAAAAATAAGTGTTTAACTACAATATGTTAAGTACCCATTCAAGCCATGAAACTATCTGATGTATTTATAAAAATGTAGTAGGCTACAAGAAAATAAAATCAGGAGTGTAGTCTCAGTCTAGGCTATTTCTTTGTTCAAAGCAAAATATTTAATGCACTTTCTTGCAGAATATTTTTATGCATAATAGGTAGTCTGTAAAATTTTCCTTCATGTGGGTATAAAAGTCAAAACGCAACTGAGTGTCATCACATAAATAACATAAATATTTATTAATACGATACAAATACTTGTCCAAAAACGAGTCTGACAAATATTCAGAGTTACAACCTTCATTTTTATTTGTAGGTATATGACATTACGTTTTAATACATGCAAATAACGATCATCGATAATTATTGCACGCTGATGAAGAATACAAGTGCAGACTAATCGTGTTAAAAATATAAATCTTTATGTAAATATGTACACAAGATGTATAATACACAGATCCATCCAATCGGAAAATACAAATGAGAATTCGCATATGTAATCTGAGTTGGATACATTAACTGAAACCCTCGGGGTTATATCATATTACTCATACAAATATTTATGCTATTTCCATTATCTTAGCACAGAGCAAATAGAAGAATCCAGAGCTACAGTTTAGTATTACTCACTAAATAAAATAATGTATACAGCAAATACTAATGCATTCCATCTATGTACGGACATGTTACTTATTCTCGTTCTGTTGACTTAAACATTTAGTAGCATTCCTATACCTAATTAACATTAAAGCGTACAAATATCTATCTTTCCCATTTCCCATCATTTTTTTTTATCATAGTCCGTTGTAGATGTCATAACTCATGACTAGGCGAGTCAATGTGCCCCTAGTCTACGCTGCTGCTGCACAAAATTGCAATTCTGCAAATGAACATTGAAACAAAGTAGGAAGGGTTAGTGTTGTTTTACGGTAGTTAAAAATTTATCGATTTTTAACAATTTGTTTTATATTCACGGACGGATGGTAAAACTCAGCCCATACGGCTCTTAAAAATCTTTATGTTGACCATAAGCAAAGAAAACATTATAAAACGCTAACATTTCGTCACAAAATATTAAAGCTTGCATTTTAATCACGTCCAAAATTACACAGTGCTAACATTTTGTTGCAAAAGTAGATACTTGATATTTTTACGGTTCAGATCAGAGTGCAGACGAAGACTCATTGCTCCTATTGAAAAAAAGTTCCTCAATTCCTATGTGTATTCCAGTTAGAGATAGAATACGACGTTCAAATGCACCCATCAAACTCCCGCAGCATTCCTTACATTGAAAAAATAAAATGCATAAGAATAAATACTAAAAAATTGTTTTGAAAATTTTAGAAAATTGAATGTTCAGTGTAGTGGAAAGGAAGGCTTCAAATTAAACAACATCGGAACAACATATTCGTGTATGCCATCTACAATACTTGTTTGTAATCTGAGATAAAAGAAACCCTCTGGACTTTTATT
>JAAAYG020059244.1:0-10107 GCA_009936455.2 Tomocerus minor
GACATACAGACATACAGACATACAGACATACAGACAGAGTGGGCATTTCTATAAAGCAGCTCCGCTACTTAATAATGCAGCACAGTGCCTGCCTGCTGCTCAGTGCAAGTGTAGTAGTCTATTCTAATGTATGTAGGTATCATCATAAAATGATAGTATTTTGCAAAATCACCCACCCTAATGCTTCGCGTTGTACAGTACGCTACACTCTCTTATGCTCTTCCCTTTACTACATTGAAATGTACTGCTGAAACCTCAATCTAGCATTTAAAAGGCTATACGCACACATACATGCATGCAGTTTATGCACATGCACTCTGCAAGGCAAGGCAATGCACCTTTACTACATTTAGCGAGTACCTATACGATCTGTTTCTTAAAATGATTAAAATATGTACGTAGTGCGTACACGCACGACGCCAACCTGCGTGCGACTTTCACCAGCATCTTCAGCAACTTCCTAATAGATTTTCGTTTATTGATACGATAATCTATACATGGTTTGTAGTCTGTCTACAACTCATTAGAATGTTAGATGAAAGCTAGTTAATTAGGATGAAGATTCCTATTCCTAGTTCCTGCGGTTTTTACTTATTTTTACGTTTAAACTTCGTTCATTTCCAGTGAAAAGAGAAAGCAGCATGTACCAACACAATGATCCAGCAATACTTTCCTTTGAGTACTTTCATTTTGCAATACCCACTACCCAATAAGGTTCCTTTAGATCAATTTCTAGAGTTAAAAAATTATGGATACCCAACTATGAGGATTCATCACATGCAAATCCTTACCAATAAGGTGTACCTAGTGAAGGGGGATGGAAGGAAATTGGCACTTGGAGTTAGTGTAGGACAAAAGAAATTTAATAGTGATTTGGAGTGTTAACGGAATTTCCTTGGTCGTAATTAGCAAGGAATATCTATGTATCTGACATGGAAGGTTGTGGCTGTGAATATCTTGAGGTAGAATATAGTAAAGAAAAAATATAATGGCAGGTTGCGATTATTAGGGAGTACTGTATATCCAGCTTTCAGGAAGTAACACAACACGAACATGTAATATAAAACCCCTCAAATGATCAACCGTTTATTTAACGTAGTTATAAAGTATAAAAACAAATATTATTATTATTATTATTAATTGTTATTTACAGATATAATTTGATTTATCCACCCAATAAAAGAAGATACTTTAACGTAGACACCTGGAACGTCTTGTCTACCGCATCCAAAACCCCAACTAACAAGACCGGTTAATTCGTAAAACCCTTCATCTTGACATACTAACGGACCTGCAAATATCGGAAAATATTCAAATGTCAGACAAAATCCCAATCATTAAAATGCTGGAGAAAAATTAGTTATATAGATAATTGGTAATTGCGTACCGCCTCCATCTCCTTGACAGGCGTCGTTTCTGAGCTCGCCTCCAGCGCAGAAACTTGAGACAGGAAGAATGAACATTTTTTCTGTGACTGCGTTGACCTTTTGTAAACATTCTGATTCCGAAACTATTGGTAAAATTGCTTCCCGTACTCTCAGAGGTATTGGTCCACCTGGAAGGTTAGAAAGCAAATATCATATATCTGTTACAGAATGTTCATCTAATCAGTTCATGGTTTACGATATGTTTTATTCCATAATTTACAAAAATGATTTTAAGCGATATTGCTATTTGCTCCAGTATGTACATAAGCAAAGCTCGTGTTTATAAAACTTATAAAATTTAGAACTAATAATTAGCAATAAGGTCTTACTCTCCCCCATGTATCCATATCCGGTGACGGTACATCTTTTTCCAGGAATTTCTTTAGTAACTCCCCGTGCAGGAAGACAGACAAGGCAAACACCTTCTTTCAAAGCAGCTTGACCTTGTAGTTTTAAGAGTGCAATATCATTGTCTAGCGTTTGTGAATTATGATTATGATGAATGTAAGTAGTTGCAACTCGGAGTGTTTGGGCTCCTGGGGAGCCATATTTCGATGTTAGGTCATGATCGCCAACGCGGACGTAAATTGCATCTCCCGATCGAACGACTAAACAAAAAAAATTGCATTACAACACATTTGAAGTAACTAAAAGAGGATTAAATTGAAAAATAAAATGTATGTAGCAATCTTCTTACTATTTGTAACACAGTGGGCAGCTGTCAGAACCTGAAAGAGAAAATATCAGATTAATTCATGGAATCAATATTCAGTAAAAAAGTGGTTTACCACGCATGCAATGAACTTCTTTGTATGAATAGTGGATGTTGTTTTTAAAGTATATATATTTTTGTGTTAATAAAACTTACCCATTGAGTCCCAATAAGAGCACCCCCACAAAGGTATTGGTTAAGGGAATTGATAAGGGCAACTTGCCAACACCATTCTCCAGGCAAGGAGTCTTTTCCACCAACAACTCGTTTTCTTCTTCGTTTGCTACTTGTAGGTTGGCCCTTGACTCCGCAAACGTAGCGACTGACTGGAGTACGCTGAGATATCGTCGAGAAGCTACTGTGATGCTGTAAGATGTTTCCTGGATTAGATTGTGGTAACACGACTGTTTCTTCTGGGATTATTGGACTTGGTGTGGTGATAACAAACGTGGAAGGAGGAGATGGGTATGTCAAAGCTGGTGGAGGGAACTGTGCCAATGAAGGTGGCTGAGGAGGAGAAAGAGGTGCTTGTGGGATGTAGTGATGATTATTATAGTTTGCATTTGGAACAGGTATGGAATTGGATGTTCCAGGTCCTGGAATTGGGTTAGGAATTGCATTTGGAGATTGAGAGTGTATATTTGGACTAAATGGAACTGGGTAGACATAACTCTGTTGAGGCTTTTGCAAGTGAGGCTTCACTGTAGAAGTGACAATTACTCTCTCTGGGGACGCTGTTGTTACAGCGCTTGTGCTGTTCAATTCTGTGTGTTCTTTAATGGCTGTCTTTGGTGCACAACATTTCGTTCCGGCTTTCGGGCAGTTGAAAACATCTGTCATTTCCGCTTGATCTACAAGAAAATAATAAAAAGAATGAACTCAGATACAAACGCGTTACTATTACGTGTAATGTCGTCTTTCGGAATCATTATTATCATAATGACATCATTCTTTTTATGTATTGGTGGGGTGGGGGATATAAATTATGTGATTAACTTACTAAAGCATGTAAATCTCAAAAGAGCATTTATGCAAGATCCAGGACAAGGAAGTTTTTCTTCTTTAACTTCATCAGAACCAAAGGCTTGCCCTGACTCAGGTTCGTCATAATCTTCTGCCGTGGATGGTGTGGTGGATGGAGGAGGTGTATATCTTGGCGGAGGTGGTTGTGGCATTGGTGGAGGAGCAATTAGATGTGCACAACAGAATGTGCTTCTGTATGGACAATTGTAAGGCAGGGTTCGTTGGCAATGGCCGAAGACTTCATTAGGGAAACAATGCCGAGGATTACAGAACATTGGTGGAGGCATTTGTGGTGGTGGCATTGGTTGAGGTTGTGGTGGCGGTGGAGGACCATTGTAATTTCCGACATTGTTATTATTCGGTGGAAGCTTCTGTGGTTCCTCATCAGATGCTTCCTCTTGTTGGACGTGGTTTGGATGGTTGAAACAACACTGCCGTCCTCCGGCACACCAACCTTCTTCATCGATTTTGTCGCAAAATAAAGATGCGATCAAGGAATGACATTCGCCTTTGCAAGGGGGACCTGTTGGTGTTTCTGACTCTTCTCCCGAATTGGCGTCTGAAGAGTCTGCTGTTTCTTCTTCCACTTCTTTGTTCCTGTCTGCCGTTTTCTCAGTGTGACTACTTACAGCCTCAACCTTTGCTGGTGATGTATGTTGTGGTTTATTTTTATTGCTCTGCTGCGGACTCTCTGTTTGCGGCTTCTATGAAAACCAAGAAATTTTAGATTTCCAGTTTTTAAATGACTTCTCCGGGAATGAAAGATTTTTTAAACACAATTAATAGTAGAAAAGTCTATGAAATAACTCAAGAAAATCATGAACCTGTTTGTTGGAAGATTGGTGTGGATTGTTATTTCTGTTAAAGGCTGGCATTTCGTCTTCACGTTCGTCATCTTCTTGATTTTTGATAAATTGATTGTTACTAGTATTCATTATGACCAGTTCGTTGGGACGCATGTGAGGTTCAAACGCGTCAAATGGAACACAACAGCGTAAACTGTCGTTGCACATGGATTTGATATTCAGCACCGCGTCACAATAAACCGTCATCTTTGCTGCAAGACATACCCCTGGACAAGTTTTGACTGGAGCTGATAGCACAAAAACAAAATATGAAATTAGGACATGGAAACATGAAACAATTGCTAAAACAATAAAAGCTAATTTCAGCTTACAAGGAGTAGTTACAACTTCCGGAACATTATTGGCGAGAATCGCATGAGGAATATCATCCGTTTCCAGCTCATCGTCCTCCATCTCTTCATGTTTGGTGACCTCTGTCGTCGAAATGACTGCCGGTGTAGTGGTTGTTGTGAGCTGAGGTCGCATTAACTCCGCAGGTCGCATGGAAGGAATATTCGTTGCATCATCCGTCTTTTCCGTGGAGGTATTATCTTCATTTGACGCTGTAGACGACGGAGACTGCTGCGAGCCGTACATTCCAAAGGGTCTATACGCTGGAGGTGGCCGGAATGTGTTATGTCCATTGAATTGTGGAGGAGGATAAGATCCATAATGAGTTGGGGGAGGTTGAGGACGGTAAAATGCGTTAGGAGAACTTTGACCTGGAACTGGTCTGCGATTTGGAAACTTATTTTGAGGATAGAATGTTGTTGTGTTTATGACTTCCGGTTCTTTCTCGACGCAGCACTTTAAACCGTTGGGACACTCAGACTGTAACAATCAAAGCACACAGTTATCAAAAAATTACACATGCTATAGATTCAGATATTATAGATACATTCAGAGAAGGTAATTTACCTTTGTAATGTCATCGCACATAAACGCAGTCAAAAGATGTACACATTTCCCTGGACAATCATTTGAAGAGGCTGTTTCCGTTAGCGTATCAAATAGTCCTATTAATAAATGAGTTTATTAGTTTCGATATTCATTTAGTTACATTTTCTGATTGAAATAATTGGGTTACTTATTCTAAATGCATGCAAAGGTTTACAGTAGATACGTAAAGAAAATATTGAAAGTATTGAAAGAATCTTGAGTTTAGGGCATTTCATTGATTGTCGAAACGACGTGGTTCAAGGCAAAATAAACCTTGACCTTAATCCTTTAGACCACAAAACGTATTTCTTATTCTCTATTATATCAGCCTATGTAGTGTTTACATAATTTAAGTGCAGGAAAGACAAAATAATATTTACTGAAGACAAATGACGCAACTAGGGTCTACAATATTCCTGGCGTCTTCAATCTCTTCAACTACAGTGAAAGCAAAAGGAGATCCGACCGAGCTACATTGTTTACCCAACATTTTCCCTTCCCGACGACAAAGACTTTACTAAACTCACTACTCCGCTCGCGAAGTTTTCCAGGTTGGCAAACAGTTCCATAGTTATTCATTATTCTAGACACCTCGTTTCTTTAGAATAAATAGTGGACCACTCTCCCCACACACAGATAGACCACATTTATAGATTCTGTTTACTCAAGCAGAATACAATAGTTATTCAGACAAATACATTATAACTCATATTTACAAGAGCATTAAATCTCAATTTTCCCAATATCTCAAAAAAAATGTTCGCTACCAAAAAAGTTGAGACTGGGGATGGGAAAATGGGAAATGAAAAAATAGATAAGAAAATAGCTTTTGATAGCCTCCTGAGCAAAGAAAAATCTAGTAGTACCTACTGACTAACGTAACATCTCAAAATTTATTTGGGGCGCAATTAAAAATTAGATAAATTCTGTAATTGTGACATGTAACTCATTAATAGCTTCAATGATTTAAGAAAAATGAATGCTTCTGAAAGAAGCCATGGCTAGATCCATCTATTTTGCATGAGTAATCTTTCAGTATTCCTTGAAAACTTGAAGCATAGTTTGGCAACTTAGGGGTAAGTTTGTTTTAGGAAACGATCATTCAATTTAAAAGGACAAAACTACATCGGATGCTAATGTGCATGCAGATTCTTCTATTTCTTTCAAAAATGTTCGAGTTGTATGTATGCCCACTTTTGTATGCGTCATGGACACATTTTTTTCATAGTATTTTTCATATTGAAATAGTATTCTGCAATGATATGTAAAAAGGGCGTTGCCGAAAATAGTTTAATTTCTTTGAGATAGTGGGCAAAATGATGTTTGACGTAAATACGAGAGGAGTATTGGAAAAAAGGCGAGTCATGACTATCCACACACCCATATTATTATGATTGTGTTGATGTTTGTTTACAATGGCCCACAAATTCAAATGAAGTGTCTGGTTTTTGCATAACATTGTATTTCGCAAATCGTGCGACAATGCAGGAGGAAGAAACTAAAAACAACAGGATTTATGCAACACAAGATCTGCACAATACGAGGGCTGAGATAATAACGACAATCGTAATGCCCCACAGCAGCATGTCCTCTATCTACAGAACCAGATTCTACGTAGATGCTAGATTCTAGCTGCACATCCAGGAAATGCAAAGATTGGACTGCTTTCATATCTGGAATTAGTTTTCGCAAAGAATATGAGGCTTGACAAAAATAAAGAGAATATATGTAACCATTTAAAAGGCCGGCGAAAGAAGATCCTCCCTCGCCATCCGCGTTTTCTTCGTCTTTTTGCTGCCTCGTTCTATGGATTTTTTCCGGCTGAGGCTCTTGCACGTAGTCATCTTGGTCGTCTTCCTGACTGGTTTTGTTGGTCTGATTTAGGGATGTAGTGGCAGCGGTGGTTTGTGCGGGCGCAGTGCTGCTGGGTATCGTTGTTGTTGTTGTTGTTGCACTGTTTGTGTCACTCGAAAAGTGTTGTTGCTGAGGAGGACCTGAGAAAGTTGGAGTGTCGGGAGCGCTGGGACTGGTGGAAAAATTGTCAGTGGACGAGTGGACTGGTGAGAAGGAGAGGAGAGTGGAGTTGGTGGTGGCAGTCGGACTGTTGTCAGCCGTCGTGCTCCCTCTGTAATATTCGTACGCGGCTGTGGAATCTGGCTCATCCTCAGTGTCAATGTCAAGGGAGTACACGCAAGCCACAATCACCAAGAAAATATTGTACTTCATTTTATTGTTTACAGTTTACTCCCTGACAAGAGGAGTACCTATGCAGTAATGACTATCTACTACGTGCAATAAGTACGTTACGTAGCGTGAAGACCAGACCAAGATCGTGTGATACCTTGATAGCGTGTGTGTGTGAGTCTACTGGCTTCTTTGCTATTGCTATCCGACTCCTGTACCTGTTGATTGGTGGACAGGTGTGAAATCTAAGCAGTAGATTCTGCTAGGATGTGATTTTCTCGTCGAGTCCGATAGGCAGAGTCAACAGTAGAGTAGTGTAAGTGTATAGTGCTTCTGGTCCGTCAGTCAGTGGTCTGCTCTCTCTGCTCTTCTTCTGCATATGTACAATAAGGAAGAACGTCACTGTCGTCGTCTTCAGACTCTTTGGTCGTGCGTCCGTTTTTCGTCGCAACTAACTAGGCAAGGGAACTTCCTTCTTATTCACATTGTAGTATTATTATCTGATAAGTCAGAACAGTTGTTCAAGAGTGGACTAAAGAGTTCACCGCACTGTGTGTCTCATTCACCGTCAACAAACACCGTAACGTAACACCTAGTCACCTCAACTGCCATAAGCAGAATAACACGTTACGTACAACACTTACCACTCACCTACACAATCACACACATTTATTATCTCCAACACACCACCAATTCTCATTTCTCACAGGATTTTGTCCGGATTTATAGAAGGTAAGCTCTAAGATTATATCCAGATGATGTTATGTCCTTCTTCCCGACCCTGCTCTTCCAAATATTCCCTCATAGTAGTATAGACTGAACTGGATAGATTCGGGACTAGTGCAGTGTCCGTGTTTGTCAAACAGTGTGTGCTGTGCGTACTATTGGTTTATTGTCTAAAGAATAATATTGAAAAATGAGACTCTTCTACACACTAAACTACACACATAGCAATTGCATCCCAATCCCGACTCAACGCTATCCTATCTAATGTATCTACACTTTGTACACATTGACTTATTAGTTGATCAGCTTTAGACGATGGACGAGGAACTTTTGCCGATGTGAGGTAGGAAGGGCAGAATATCTGAACATAACGTAACCATTTTTCAACGTAACCTGCGTATCTACCTTAGGGAACTTACACTTATTACAACCCTGGTTTTAACATACCCAAATGTAAGTACGTCGAGATTTGCGTAACAGGAAAATGTTCCGGGAAAACAATGAACACCTTGTAAAATAAAATATTCTCTCAATTTCCGTTGAGGACGAATGAATATCTAGTTCAATTATTATCACTTCATCAATTATCTTTTCAATTATTTTTGTCAACTCACGAATTTATGTAAAGCTCATTTTCCAGAGGCATTTGCATAATTTTATTTACGCACTAAATGCACTACACACAAGCAATCGTGTTTGGTAAAATACTCTTTAAATGTCTCAATGATGTTTTGAAAATATTTTCTTAGACATCTTCGGTAAAAGATGCTGTCAAATATCAAAGAAAACCAGTGGGCAGAGTTCTGATCAGTAAATGGGTTTAAGAAATGGGTAACTTGCGTGTTATTTGTTGTGAGACAGTTATTTGGAATTAGCTTTAGGATTCTCAGATAGAGTTGAGGAAATTTGTTGACGTAGTAAAGGAATAGCTCCTTCCTTGGCTCAGGAAGACACTAAAACAGAGTAAAGCAGTTAGGTGGAGAAGAGATACTAGATAGAGATTGAGCATACCAAGAAGTACCTAGGTAATTGATGTTCTCCTAAGAACTTTAGAAAGAGCTATCTTTCCCGTATTGTCAGAGTCAGGAGCAGGACGAAGAAGGGAGAAGTAAAAGGATATTGTGCCGTGAGCACTTTAGTTATACACATTATAAACCATAACACCTGCAGTTTTGAGCCAGCATTTCTAGTCTAACATCTCAGGGCTGTGTATCGGTGGTGGTGTAAGTGTGAGTATATGCATTATAATAATATATGCCCGCACCGTGTGGATTCCGTACATTTCTATTCTATTTTCTACCGTGTCCACTCAACCACTGCACATTTTACATGTACTTGCTACCTTTAGAATGTTTATCCATTCTATATATCTGAATGAGGGAGAAGGTGACCAGAGTATTCACTCCGACATAAACTGCCGTTCAAACATAAAGTGTTGATAGCATTCACTAAGATTTCCTTGTAAGAAACACTATCCTCGATGGTAATTATCCCAAAATCTGATAGAACAAGCACTAATCGCCCTGAAAAACAAGAAACAATGGATTCCTTGCATTTTTAGCAGAAGTTTGGTGGTTTTAAGAAGTGGTCACCCTGGTCAATTGCTATATTGCATATATATTACATATTTACTTGCTGCAAACAGGTACCTACGCTGTTTCTGGTACTAAGTGCAGATAATTCTCCCTTCACTTACCTGCAACTGGCCAAGTTATTTACTTTGGCAGACAAACATAGGAGCAGTACAGTGAAATAACTTGCAAGTAGCAACCATCATTATCAATAGTAGTACAGTAGTAATATTAAAGGAATGAATTAAGAACTACTCTAGGACGAAAGAACCTGGTAAAGTTGTTTCTATATAACGGGACTCACTCTCACTCGACGTATTCCTTTCCGAACGAAACAACTATGCAGGGTTGTCAAGATCGTGACCGTGCACTGAATATACAAATATAGTTAGGAGTCTATGACAAAATGCAATCAAGTCCAAATATTTCTTAACAATAACACCATGTACCCGCTCCTGGGACTTCCTTCCCTATATTGTTAGTTTGTAACAAATAGTTCAATGTTTATCAACTAGGAAGAACAACTGTAATGCTCGGTAGACTTTTAAATACACAAAACATTTGCTAATTTCAGATCTGCTTCAGGTACATGTGAGTAATAGCGCTAAATATCTTAAGTGTGCCGCATAGCGCACCAGTTTATATTATTGAATCTTATATTGGCAAGGACTCAGATTTAA
>JAAAYG020059255.1:0-10107 GCA_009936455.2 Tomocerus minor
ATTCAAAACTAGAATTTGGTTACGTTTCTGTGTATTTTCCTCTTCATATGTTTTGACATTTAATATTTACTGATGTTGTGCGGTTTCCACGATTCTCTCTTCTGTCTGCCTCAACTGATAATGTCTAATGCTTAAAATATTTCTAATTTCCAGCAGTGAATCCACCAGTCAGTTTTTCTTTCACATGACTTTGTACATATATATATATACTCCTACATGCTAATGTGTAGTGGTGTCTATATAGAGCCATGCATTATTTATCTTTAGTCCCACATAATATGGCTAGACCGTCAGTGGATTTTGAGAAGTGCTTTTTCTGTCGACGGGATCTGCTATTTCTTTTATAGATGCATGCATGTTTGTGGGCCTGGGTTGGGTGTAGGAGAGGACACTAAGGAGGATTATCTGTTCTGTGTGTGCATCTGTGAGTGAGGCTTGGAATGGAATTCATGAGGATTTCAGAGGTGGCTGTATTTTGAATGGTGTTGGTTGGGACTGGTGGTAATGCATAGATAATTCCTTGGTGTGTGGCAAATGTCAGATGACTGTCATCGGTTGTTACAGAAAAAAGGCGATCAATCCCCATCAAGTGGCTCATCAATATCCAACTCGAGTGGAGTGAACGCTCCAATGGGTCCGGCACCCCGAACTCTCTCCATTTTGACGGCTCTGAATGAATTAGCGATTTCTGATCAGACAGGTACTGATCCGAGTGTGGCTTCAGCCGTCAGTCGTGTCGGCTTCAGTCCCAATTCCATCTCTCAAGAAACATCCTCGTCTTCTTCATCTCTACCTCCGCCACCTCCACCACTCCACCATTCACTGGCCAAAGGGAAGCGGGGAGAGCAGCCGAGTCTGACGATGGGCAGAAAACCCAAAGCTCTAGAGAAAGAGCCTTCGAAAAATCGACGGAGTAAATCCAAAGAGAGAACACCAGACTGGATATGGAAAATTTTTAGGTTGGCTAAACACGGACGACTTGAAGAGTTGGTAAGCCCCTTCTTCCACATCACACTTTCTCATCAACTATTTTATTGTCATGTAAATTGCCAAGTGGCACAATTTATCTCTGTGGGCCATGTGCCGTGATTAGCATGATGATGTCTATCTGAACTGTGCCCAATGATAAGCAACTATATATAGTCAGTAGTTAGTATTTACTGTTATACTGGGGATAGTCGTCGACTGGCGAGTGTGGCGTCACAAAAATCTCGATGAAACCTCCTTCTCAACTCTAATCTTTGAATTTCGGAGTTATTAATTTATTTGGGGAGTAGGTAGATATTTAGGGAGCAGGCAGGTCACAGTCACTTCACCCTCGCTTCCTCCTCAATGAAATGAGAGGAGGAACAATAAGATTTAATCTTTGAATTGAAAATCAAGTTAGCAGTGCGACTCAAGCAGAACATTTAGCAAAGCACAAAATTACCACATTAGTCTGCATCTGAAATATCTGGTGCAACCATGGTGCAACGAGTTAGATTAATGCACACTGAAGGAATCACGGAACAAAACTCATAATCTCAAGGCGCACCACTCCGCACCGTGCACACTACTACTCCTTCCATCCAACATACTTGTACATGCATAATATTATGACATTTTACATACACATGCCAGAGAGGGGTAGTAGTAGTAAACTTACCGTATAACAAAACTAATTCATGCAAATACTCAAGTTGTTTCACTTTCCTTCCTCACACTTTTACTGTACTTTCCTTGTTTGCTATGGTGATGGTTGCGACGATGATTGCTCTCTCTCTCTCTCTCTCTCTCTAGTCAGCATTCTACGTTTCGAAATTATCTCGTTTCTACTCTACCGATGTATTCACATCAAACACAATGACTTCCTTGCTCTCACCTAAATATTGTTTACTTTCCATCTAGACATCGAATTTCGTAATATGGCAATTACTACGTGAATAAATGGAGAAGGCTGAAAAGTTCGCTGAGTGAACTTAATACTACAGCTCCATGGTAATAATATAGCGACTACTAAATTACTGACATTTTCCCGAGTCTGGTGAAATGCTTAGCCTTTTGATCCGATAACTTAAATATAATTTTCTCTGAAACTATGAATTTACATTTGTGTTATGTGGAGTTGAGATTTTCGTGTAAACCGTCAGCATGTTCTCCGACCAACAACGTTGCATTAATATCCTCATCATACCATGCCGGTGCGGCCTGGTGAACAACACGCTCTACATTACTAATAAACGTGAAATCCTTTGCCATATGCAGACGCAAGGCAGGAGTGCCTAAATTACATGTGATAGTTATTAAATAATACAAGGTTCTCGGAAAATATTTGACTGCATCATTACATAACTATCTATGAACGTTGGGCTTTATATCTCATTTACATTAGCATTCCAGTCTATAACCAATAACGTTGCAGTTGAGACTGGTGCATGGTGGGGCTTCACTCAGATTCACTTGTAATAGTAGAGAATGTGTAGGCACATAATAAATAAGAGTCATGTAAGTAGTTACATCCATGCAAAAGTTAAATTAAGGTTTTATGTAGGAGCATGTGAAGTGCACGACAATCTGGTGGCTAACATTAATTAACAAAGTACATTACAAGGGAGGCAATCATTAGATTTGACCTACATATCCAGTACACCTTAATTTTATCTGATATTACATATTCCTAATAATATGCTATCTGTATTGAGGTAATGAGAAGCATAGCTAGAGATATATAACGAGGGAGCAAATACGCGTTGCTAGGCAATGAATATCTCTGTGTGCATTCAGTGGAAAAATAAAAAGGTTGTCGCTGTGATTGTGTGATCCGAATTCGTGAGCACTGCTGCGTTTTGTCGACGACGAGATCTAAATTGTAACTGACTGATGGTGGGTGGGTTACTATAAGATTGGGAATGGATTGCAATATCGATCTGCCCTTTTTATAATATCTAGCAACAATCGCTGAAAGGATTGGACCCCACTTTGGTACGGCACTTGGCAGATGCCAAAGGAAATACTCTGCTGCACTGTGCTGCCCGAGGAGGTCATGTGGCCACCCTTCAATGGCTCGTTTCCATTCTCGGCCCTCATACAGAAGCTGCCCTCAATGATCACAACCGAGCGGGTCGAACTGCTATCCTCACTGCCCTAAAGGTCAGTCTTTTCAAATATCACGTCCTACCTAGTTCTTTAATTTTCTCTTCGCCTGCTGCACAGTTGAAAGGACAAACTACCAGGTCATCTCCTTTCATGATGTTACGCCCAATATTGAATGAAATTCGCAAATACTCAAATTCTAGACTGAACCACTTCATTATTTCGTATTAAAGTTTTTTGATGTCTTCTATGTTCAATCAAAAATTGATTTAGTACAGAAATGTAATCTAATCTGCTTATAAGGAACACTGCACAGTGACTAGTAAGACTGAAACTACAAAAGTGTTCCTTATAGGGTTTCTTATATCCATTGCATACATATTTAGCCAAATGGCAGCATACATGTGAAGTATAATGTTTATCTAAAATGAGTTGTTGTGGAACAGGGATGAATCCAACTGCTTTTCATATTTACCTTTCCCACCAATTTCAGTGTTTGGAAAATATAGCCCCAAACTTTTCAAAACTTTTCCCTTTTTCTATAGCACACATTGAAAAATTACACAGCAGTAGCATTCAGTCAATTTCAGTCCCACAAAAAATGCAGCAACTCAGCCCTGTTCTATGATGTACCTTTATTTGCTCTTCGCATTGACCAAAATACGATGATAAATTAGGTTGGCCTTGTCTCAATGAAAGGCCAAAGACAAAATTTCCAAAACATGCCAACTGCTGCTAAGTGCTCTAATCATATGAATTAGTACATTGAAAAATGAATCGGTTAGAGTTTTCGCAGTCGTAATTCATGGTGTGTTAGTGTTGTTTGTGATGATTCTGAGGATATGTGCAAGGGCACTATGTTCAGACGCTATTAAGACCTTTTTATTTGGCATAGTAATGTGAAAAGAATCATGCACTTCCTTAAAAAGTGCAAACAATTCAGTTACATACTCAATTGCATAATTACAGGTGTGCAAATAGTTACCTTTATGTTATGATTTATATGCATGCTTTGCAAAGGTCGGATATGGATAATTTACAAGGTTTATTGCAGAGGAAACATTTATGGTGGTGCTGAGGAATATTGCGCCCAGAAGTCAAGAGAGTGATTTTAGAATAATACCAGTTTTAAAGCATTTTGACTTTCTGTACAAACAATTCAGTTCTAGCCATAGCCATTAAAAAGTCATTTCTTTCCATGATTGTATCAGTAATTGCCTTTCATTAAAATTACAAAGATATGTTACCATATTTCGTTGTTACGTAGCGTTCTATTTGACTTCAAACTGTTTTTCTTTTTATTTTGAGACTGTAATTTTTGTATGTCATATATTGCACGTTGTAAAGTTGTAAACAAGTAAATCTTTGTTAGGGCAGTAGTCAGTGTAATATTCAAGGCAATGAGTATAGAGGCCGCTATAGATAAAAAGAAACAGTTGGCCGAGCACCCAAAGGTTATACGCACAGGGACGGACGCGAATAAAAGTTTTTTCATTTTCACTGTCTTTGTAGTATAGTCTGCGATTGTATTCCAATATAAAAGTTGGTGGACAGTACTGCTTACTTTAGAAATGGGATTTTGCAAAGAGAAACAATTTTTTTGCTTCCCTTACTTTCTTTTACAAATCATAATAGTTGGCCTATGTATGTAGCATAACAATAGATATATATGACCATTACCTAGGTTTCTATTTTGTTGCGGAAACGTTTCATTCAACTGAGCAATTGTGGGGAAAAGTAAATATCGATATTCTTTAGCTAGCATATAAGCAGTGCAAAAATGGATGGAAATGCTTGCAAATGGAAATGCTAATTATGAGTTGGAAGAAAAACATTTTTAACTCCTGCGCATAAATTATGAACTCTCATTTCAATAAAGATTGTGCAGAGAGCAAAGGCTGAGTATATTTATAAATATGTGTATCAAATAGTTTTGAAAGGGAAGTTGCGCGTGGTTTACATGAAAAGTTAAAGGCGGATTAAAATGAAAAGGAGAAAGTTGTTGAGAAAATCCTGTGCCTCCTTTGTGTATGTAGATCCTTGTAGCATTATCGGCGAAGGAGATGGGTGAAATGAATTTGTAAGGGTTTAAGTTGGTGGGAAATCAATAAATGTGGGGGATCTGAGATAAAATATGTTTTTGATTAATTTTGCCGAAAGGGCGACCAACTGGAATGCTTCCAATGGCTGGTGCTGCACACAAGTTGTGGTGATAATGCGTTGGTGCCAAAAGAAGGTGACAGGTCTTTGCTCCACTTCGCTGCTAATTATGGGAATACAGCTGCAGTCCGGTGGCTGTGTCAAGAGCTCGTCGAAAGAAAAGTTCAAGTGGACATGAAAGATGCTGCAGGGATGACACCTCTCCATATGGCAGCCAAATCGGGACGTGTGGCCGTCTGTCAGGAGCTCATGTTAGCTGGAGCAAATCCATTGTGTCAGGTTTGTCAATTAGTCTTTGTCTCTAATGATATGGGCTACGTGTCTTTTTGTCAATTCGGATATATTGTGAGGAATATTGGATTACCTACTTATACACAGTATACAGAAATATATAATGATATGAGGCGGGATCCCTTGCCATACCTTCTTCCTGCTGACGATGGATATAACGAGTGGGATATTGCTCTGCCCTGCAACTACTTACTTAGATACGGAGGCGTGATATTTTTCCCACTGTATTTTTGACACTTGAAAGCTTCTGTATCATTTTTTACTTTTGAAAGAAGACAAAGTTTGTCATTGATATTTATGTAGGAGTTGGGAAGATGTATAACACGTTTCTCTGACTACGTGTGCTATTTATCTTTAGATTATAATATTTTCATCTTTGGGTGATGCCGAGAGATAAAGATGTATCCTTTTGGTGACTCAGCAGGAAGAAGCTGGCGAAAGATTTCGACGAATATATTAATGAAGCAATTAAGGAGTATTTATGGGGGCAGAAAGTTGAGACAGTTGGTGTATAAATAAGACAGGAGAATGAAAAGAGATTTTGATATTGAATTATAATATGTTGTTATTAGACGGAGCTGGGTTGGCGACCGTCAGATTTGGCAATTCGTCATCGTCACATAGAATGCGCCAATTATTTTCTGATGGCTGAGGCAGCTGGTTCGTTGGGAAGCGAGCTCCACTCTCTCCTCGAGGAATTCAATGCTCTTCGCCAAGAGCACGAATCTCTACGAACGCACTTCAGGTTAAACGGAAATCCATGCGAATGTATTATGTAATGTAGCGGAGAATTCTCAATTCATCTCATGTATTTTGTTTTGTTTTCTTCTATAGCTACTGACTGTATTGTATTATTGTATATGTGTAAGTTGGCTGTGTTGTTGCAGCTGACTTTCTATAGCAGTCACTCTCTTTTCCTCAGTCTCTCGACTTCTAAGTCTCTTTTCGTTAGTTCTGTCTGAGTGAAACTGCAATTTCTTACTTAGGATGACTCTGCTCAATATTCCCTTCCTCTGACTTGCTTACTTGACCAGAAAGTCGATAAATGTAAAGTATTCTGGCAATGGAAAACCACAAAAGGTTCCTAGGCGCGTCTGATTTCATGAAAATGCAATTGGCTAATGGATTGACGGGAGTCCAACGAAAACAGTCAGAGAAAGTGGCTAAATAAAAGTTGGAAGAAAGGGAATTGCCCTGTACACTTCTATTTCCATTGCAACTACAATAGCGGTCTCGTATGCATGTGATCTCATGTCCTCAGTATCTCAATCACTGAGCCATTCAATGTGCACAATCTCCAACGTACTTTCACCCTAACTACTCTCTCTCTCTCTCTTACATATACAAATGGCCCAATTGGATCCATACTATCAAATCACACACCACATACACTCCTGCATTCAAGACACTAATAAAATAGGAATAGCAGATAGGGATTCTATGGTTCGAATCAAATCTTTTAGTAGCTACCTATCAGATACATATGCTACTCTATATAAATGAGCAAGAAAGCTACCTCCACAAAACAGATTCATGCAAAGAGAAAGAGGAAGGAAAGACTCTCTTATTTACTTAGGTACTTACAAATACTCTATAGACAGATATACACAGGGGCTATATAAATAGATTCAAGTAGATCGAATAGTTTGCGATAGAATAAAGCCGGCTAGTGATTGCTATTTGCTAGTGCCGTGCCAAGAAAGGGCTACTGCTAATATGTAGCCAACTAAGTACGTAGATGGAGAAAGGAAGCCAAAAGAAAGGAAGATTAAATGCTTTACTTTGTCTATTTGTATGTGCTTGTATGCTGATTAGAGTCTGACGGAGGGACTGAGGAGAAAGTAAGGCGTCTAATACTCGTTGAGCTTTATTGAGGAATCCGGCTAGGTACTTATTGTTAGTCTAATAAGCTAAGGACGTCGGATGGGAGGAAAGTGCTGAGTTGTCTCGTGATATGTATGCAGGCGAGCCCCGTCCTTAAATCTACACATGCAGAGAGAGAAATAGAGAGAGAGGGAGAGACACATTAGGGATAGGCAGATAGATGCATGGGCCGAGTGGCGCTCTCGTGTTGATGTCACTCAGTTCCATCCTCCACTTTCTATTATTAGGCTGAGACTTGAACTGGCATCATGCTATCAGATTCGAGAGCAGATTCCTTTCACTCCACTTTCTACTGCCTATTATGGGAATGGGAATGCCTCGAGAGCTGATGTGATTGTCGTCGTAGATGAGGATCTGCAACAAACAGGCAACATAAGTCCGGAAGAGTGTGCAAGGCACTCGCAGCTTCCGCTAGCCCCGTATCCATACGGAGGGAAAGTTCTGGCTTAACGAATTTCAGATGTGGCTGGTGAAAGTAACTGAAGTGAGCTTTCTGTTTGGAATGATTCAGGGAGGTGCTGCGTGTCGGGAAATGGTTAGTGAAGGAAAGGGGCGATCTGATCAAGAGCTTCCCATCTGTTGGCTCCAAGTCCTCACCGGAAGCTTCACTTCTCTTAGGAGGAACAAGTAATGGAGCTCGCTTCTCCGAGCTGGAACACAAGCTCGTCCGAGCAGAGCAAGCCTGGAAGAGACTCCAGCCTGTCGAAGACTTCCCTACTTCCGCCGATGTGGATTTCAACCTCTTCAATATAAATAGCTCTGATCTTCTCCAGTGAGTCTTTCATAAATATCCTCTAACTACCTTGCTCCACTTTCCTACCTCATCCCATCACCCACCCAACATCAGATAGCAAGCAGCCAAGGCATTAGAGCCACAGCCATGCCACGCACCCAGCCTCTAAGATACCCAGAGCAAAATCAATTCTATTTCTGCTTTGCATAATCATCTTCCTTCCTCTCCGCACACAATCCCCCATTACTCTTATAATTACAAAAACATTTTAGCTTTTACTATTTTTATGACAGCGGAATACTTGCTCCGTAATGGCTTGGCATTACGTTCTAATCTCCCCATACATCATCCCACTACAATGTTGAATTACTTGCACTCAGCTTTAATAATTTATCGTACTTTGTTTAACTCGACATTTCTTTTCATGCTCCATCTGCAAGAGCAGTTACTTCTCCAGACCAATATATTAAATAGCACTGCTGAATTATAAAACGGAGAAAGGGCAATCCCAATAATTCTTTCCCCATTTAATTCAAACCAGATCTTTTAAGTGCTATTAAATTTAAGTAGATAAAGACTGAAATGCTAGAGGGATACTAACTGCATTACCAATTGATATTAATTATTAGCGTACAAATGAGAATCACATATGTCGACACGAGAGAGTTCAGATATAATCCTTTAATAGAAATGTGAGAGCGTGGAAGGAGCAGATGCTATGACAAAAATTAGACACTTCCTGCTCTATTCAATGGAAAGGAAATTGAATTTTGGTAGTGCGGAGGCACATTTCTTGGGAGTGAGTGACCCTTTGAGTTGTTTTGTGTGCAAGTCAAGGTCAAATCCTAATGATCATGTGTTTCATTTTTAGTTGAAACGTGTTCATTGGTGCTGAATGTAATTAGTAGAGGCATTAGTGGTGGAGAGGAGAGTGCAGAGGGAGTGAAAGGGGAATTTGATTACAGCAACCTCCACTATTAGATCTTAATACGTTCATTTTCTCCAATTTGTCCTTTTGATTGAATTAAGCGGGTCCGAAAGGAGAGAGGAAGGAAATCGTGATAAGTGCAGTGGCTCTGAGTTGAAATTCTTCAAAGTCCACGTTCACAGACAGGCAAATTTACTTTCCCCGTTCCGTTTGTCTGGCTCTGCGTGGCTCCAATTTACAGCTCCGTCTCAAGACTCCTCTCGTCCCGCAATTCGGGGCGCGAGAGAGCGAAAGAGGCGAGGACTGGAAATCAATAGCTCTTATCGCCGCTTCCCTTTGCAGTGCACGTCGAGTAATTCATGCATTAGCCGTGTATCAGCCTCTCGTCATAACTAATGTTTGTGTCTGGTGGCAGGAAGCGACTGGCGAGCGTGCAGTCACGTCGCGACAAGAGCTTCGCGGCGGAGACGCTCCTGAGTGCCTCGTCGTCGGACGAAGAGAGCGCCGTGAGCGACTCGTCGAGCACGATGAGCGAGGAGACGCACCGCCGACGTGACCACCGCCGACTGAGCCCGCACCGCCCGCCCCACCACTCCAGGCAGCCGCAACTCCAACAGAAACTCCCGCAGCACATGTCCCTGCCTCACTACCGCTCCAGCACGGCGCCCTGGCTCCTCCCGCCCGACGACTCCCTCCTGTCACAACTCTCACCCATCGTCCACCAAGTCAACCACCCGCCGACCATCGACCTCCTCCGAGACGCCTCCGCCAACAACAGCATCTTCCTGCCAACAGGTAATCTTTTCTCACCGACCTCTCATCCGCCACTCATCATCAGAGAGCGGATATGTATTTATATATGCGTTTTCAGGGGTAACTCCTAGACATCTGAGACTTCGGATATACGCGTTTCACAACCCATAAAGCCCATAGGAAAAAGCATATATTCGCATATTTTGAACATTTTGACTATAAGCGCATAAAAAATATTTACGAACATATTTTCTGGATAAATGCATATTTTTGCATATTTTCCCCA
>JAAAYG020059266.1:0-10106 GCA_009936455.2 Tomocerus minor
AAGGATTTAAAAGAACATGTCAAATCTCATCTTGGACAATATCCGTACATGTGCGAACATTGTGGAAAACATTTCATGAAAACCCACGGTTTGAAAATACACCTCCGAGATCATACTGGAGAACGACCTTTTCAATGCAACTTTTGCGAAAAGAATTTCAAGCAAGCCGTTTCCTTAATATTACACAGAAGAACACATACTGGAGAAAAACCATACAAGTGCGACATGTGCGAGAAAGCATTTATACAGTCGAGCCATCTGGATCGGCATAAAAGGGCACGGCATGAAAATAAATGAAAAAATTGAGTCCTAATGCGCTTTTTTCGTAAATTGTGAATTAATTTAATGTTTATATAACTATTTACCATGTAAATAGTTATATATGTATAATAATTCGTGTTTGCTAACGATTCACAATTCACTAAACTGTACTTTTTGTGGAGAATTATCTTTCTTATTTATTTTTTTAATAAAGATCAACCGATGGATCGCTATTAAAGATCTCCTTAAATGAGTACGTTTGAAATACAATCGAAATAAAATGTGAATGATTCGTTAATTTTTTGTTTTTTACCTATTGACTGTACTGTTTATAAATTTTATATAATAGCATGCATTTTCATAGAATCAACTAGCAATAAAAATTAGAAACGAACTTTGGAGAATTAAGAAACCAATGACTTATATCAGGATAGAATTGTCGTATTGATATATTATATTGACCATTTTTCAGCAGTGTACAATCAAATCAATTCATAATCCAGTTACGTTCCAATGGTTTCTAATGTCTATTATCTAATCTATATAAAAAGAAGTTAATAATAATAGGCGCACAAAACCAAATTTAATATATAATTTTTAGGAACGTAATATAGTAACCCTCAAACCTTTTTTAAAACATTGCTACGGCCTGTAGTTTATATATTTCGTAATAACACAATATCCTTAAAATGTTCACATACATACAGGTTAACACCCAGCAGCCTGGATTATTGTGGCAGAAGTGCAACTTATGGATTACATACTATTTATATTATATTTATACTTTTATTATTGTTATGCTAGCATGTCATAGCAAGTAATGGAGAAAATTTTATAAACTAAACGAATGCAAAAGCTCAACCAAAAGTTAAAATGCATTCCATTGTTCCTATACTAATGGAATAAATAAATTTGATGACTTTGTTTTGCGCTACAACGGAATATCCTATTGTCAATTTTGATGACTGGCAGGATTTAACAAACTTCTGGAATACTTTCTTCTCGGATTCCGAAAAAGGATTTGATGTGTGTTTCCATGAATCGATACAAGAGCTGGAGACATCGAAGATGAAAGATACAGTGTAAAGTACGGACATCCAGATGGCGCTCATTAGGACAGCCCAAGCAATGAGTCCCATTGACTTGAAGTTACCCAAATCGTCGAAATGTAGAATGAGTAGAAAGTTGGCCAGGTAGATTGATCTCTTGAATAAGAAATTGAAGAGGAATAGCACGAGGCTGTAAGCGTCATTTCCACATACGGAAATTATCTTGCAGCAATTGTAGATATGAGGAATCATCCTCGCCTCTCGAAACTCATCATGAGTTCGGTATTCTTTCCTGTCAAATCTAGCAAAGGTTTATAATCAACAAAATTAAAAGGAATCTAAGCTATGGACTGTTGCCCAGCCTCCACTATACCCCCGCTCCTCCTCCTCCTCCTCACGGCCCCAACAGGTGTATTTAGTAGAATGGGTTCTTTGTTAAAGTTCTTTGAATGTTCTTTGAATGTTCTTTGAAAAAGGTTTTAACTTTTCTATTTAACACACCTGGTGTGGCGGAGGTGGGGAGATGTTTTTTGTGCCAAAATTACAATTACCTTAACTCGTTAACAATAGTTTTAAAAGTTGGACAGACTACAAGTGGTACTGCAACTTGAAACATGGCGACACCAAATGTGCAGCACATGTACCAAATGTTAGCTGCCGACAGAATGATAAATAGTAAGATGTTTGGATTTTCCGGATCAAGTAGCGATGTCAAGTAAAGTGAATCGAATGGAAGAAGAAATATTCCACTTCCGATTGCTACCGGATATGTTACAGCAGCCCCAAATCCCAATACGACAAGAATTTCTAATGATTCAATCTTGTTTTTATATTTTCTTTTAAAATGTAGCTCTAAAATTCGTTGAAAAGAAGGATTACAAAGTTTTAAATTGCAAAAACCTTCTTTAAAAAATAGGTACACCAATTTAACAAAATTTATATGAATGTTACTTATTACTGCGGAATTTCTGGAATGTTGCAAAGACGGCGTTGATAAGAAAAATCATTGTGTTCCTCTTGAAAATCGTTACTTGCATTACGACTATTGGCATGGATGCTGCCAAAACGTAGACATAACTGGCGCACATAGAAACTGAATCCCCAGATAATGTGAATGCAACTGACCTTCCCGCCAGATACAACCAAAAACCATGTGCATACAGGAAAAATAGATAAAATTTCCTCAGAACCCATTTGTCAGTTGTCCATTTGATATATCTTCCAGAACCGTCAGGACTCCATTCTAATGGCACACCTCCCGAAAAATTCCCCCATTTTACATACCACGAAAAGACGGTAACAGAAAACGAGGTGACCATATTATCTATTGACTTTTTTCCCAAAGAGTCAAGTGTCAGAGACGTCCACGTTCAGTTCTCGGAAAGTAATTTTATGATAAAGCATACTTCTATCTTAATGTCGGTTTTAGACATCAGTAAGTATGACGAGTATTAGGTCCTGGATTATATAACTTATTTAAATAAGCTGTTTTCGTGTTATCAAATATCTACACAAGAAATGTATTTATTTCTCTACCGTATTCTATATATATAACAGTCCATACATAAATGGAATATATGCAAGGCCGGATGCAGAAATAAATTTCGGGGGGGGGGGGCGAAGCCAAATACATTTTGTTGCAGTATTTATGACCGCTTTATTCGCGCGTAGCGCGAAAAATTTCGCGGTTTTAGCCCAAAAATTGTTAAAAATATCTCACTTCGCGCGAAGCGCGGAAATTTTTGCGTATTTTTCCAAAAATTTACTCTTTTTCCCGGATTTCGGAGGAGGGGGGGGGGGAGCGGGCCGGGCCCCCTGGGCCCCCCCTTTGGACATGAATCCGGCCATGAATATATGTCCTATAGCCCGAATTGCATTCAAAGTTGACATGGCAGACCATGGCCGTAAGTTTGCAAACCTCCATTTTCATAATCAATAAATCCTACAAAACATAAAGAGGGTGATATAAAGCTGAATATAATAATGGAATTTACTTATTACTTATTAAATATTTATTGAACAAAAGTAATGTTTGGAACACAAGGCGCAAAAACATGTTATTTCAATGAATATTGTATATGCACAACCTAGTGAGATATTAGTGATGTCTTTAAGTTCCCAAGAATATTTTTTGCACCGCTCCGTCATGAATCACGTTATTGTAAATGGTTAATTACATGGAGAACTAGAAAGAATTAATTGTTGTTGGGAGACAAACGTCTTCATTCAAACCGTGTTCTTCGCCATTATTCAAGTGCTGTTTCCCATTTCCCCATATAATCTGCTTAATGTTAAAATAAGGAATGAATTCAAACGAATATGAAAGTTTTATCAATTTAAAGCTGCTATTTATTTAAATTGACATAGAGTACCTACTCGTCATTACAAAAAAAGTCCAAAAAAAGTCCATGAGATATCTACATAAGCACATCTGACATGATCATTTAATACGGATATATTCTTTAGGCTTAATTGTTTGTTTATAACTCTCGAAAAAGGCAACGATACTCATTGGATCTACTCGATGAAATCAATACTAGAAATAAACATCAGATAACACCTGTCACTTAGTTGGTTTGAATTTTAAATTAATGAAATCCCCGTAAATTGAGATTCTCTTGCATCATGCACGCGGAGGATCCACTCGATACCATATAAAATTCCTTGTTAGAAATGGGCTTGCACTTACTTTGAAATGAATAACCCTATGGTATTACTTTCTTACTTTAGTCATATAAATAGTACCCGTATTGAGGTATTTGGCATCCCAAATAAAAAGGCATGTAATGGTATAATTTTATGTAGTACATTGTAATCAGAAATACAAAATTAATAAATTTGTAATTGTAATGTATTTAATTAAGACAAGCCAATGTACATTCTCAGAGATTACAAACTGTTAACGTGAGATTTACTCACATCAACTACTTGCAACCTTTATCGAGGGATGAACTAAAGTAAAGAAGCATGGTGTGATTTAAATTTCATAATATCAAGAGCAAATATTATTATGTTTAGCTTACCAACACAACGACTAGTAAAGCTATATTATTAATATTTTACAAAAAGTTGCAAGTGAATTTACCTAGAGACTCAATTATCTACTTACAAAATAAGTTTACATTCCTAGAATAGCTTATGGGCTTGTAGTTGTATAGCTACATATTTTACCCACTCAATTATTTAAACTGGTTTAGTTTCTTCTGGCAAATCAATAAATGTGGTTTATTCACTGTCTACATAACAGAACTAAATATAACTACGCAAAGCTACTCGCTAATATTATTTTCATTGCATCAATATCCGACATTGATTTATCAATGTTATGGAAAGGATCTAAATTTTAAAATGCAAATCGGACTATCCCATAGTCATCACCTTGCCTTGAGATAAAAGTTGAAAACGCAGGTAATTAATTTGAAATTTGCCTACGATTGAGTCTTTCTATATTACCGTATTTAGGGTTTTCTCCAATTTCTGCACGTCACAGGGCGCATGGCGACTTTAATTGAACATATCCATATCATACTAATTCAATAATGCAATTTCACTGTTGACCGATGATGTAAATGTAAAGATACTTTATCATCATTCATTTCTTGAATTTGCAGGATCCTGTAATTTGTTGTTGAGATAAGAGTGTGATTATAATCACCCAATATTTAGAAAGTAATAGATATATTAATAGAAGATAACAAGATACATTCTTTATTTCCCTTCCCTCAGTTCTAAAGAAGGTACTACAAATCGAAAAAGTTAATGAACTGTTGTAAACAGAGTAGCAAAATGTAGCAGTAACTTATTTACAAATAAAAGGGTAGGGGATGGAGAGGGTGGAGCGATTTCGTCCATTTCTGTGGATTTTGTTATTGAGAGGGCACATGACTCAATACTGAAAACCGAATTCAAAAAAGTTGAATTTTGAGAAAAGTGGGGTGGGTAGTGGGTGGAAAGGTTGGGGCGATTTCGTCTGTTTTTCTGGATATTGTTATTGAGAGGGCACATTGGCCTTTGCTATGCTTATGTAGTTACTACTAGACTTCTCCACGCGAATATACCCAACGACTGACAAGCAGCCCGAACGGGAAGCCACCCGACGACCAACGCTAAGCAAACTGACACAAAGACACTCGACACCAGACGCGAAGCCACCCGACACCAGACACGAACCCACCCGACGACCAACGCAAAACCAACCGACACCCGACATGAAACCACCTTGCGACCAATGCAAAGCCCCCAGACGACCAACTCGAAGTCACTGAACAGCCATCTACCGGAGTTCTGCGTTCATTGAACCAATAGAAGGTTAGTATTAGTATTAGGTTAGTATTCTGCTAATTGACTTCACTTCACACCTCCAAGCCAATAGAAAACAGGCCGAGAGTGGCCACTCCTGAGTGCATGGCCGTATTGAGGGGGTGGCATACGGGGCAAATGCCCCCCCGAAATCCGAGATCAATTTGTGGGCTAAAACCGCAAAATTTTTCGCGAATTAGAGTATTCTAATAAAAAGGTGTTTGGCTTTGCCCCCCCAAAACTGAGTTCTAAATACGGCTATGCCTGAGTGAGGCGCTTGAATTCACATTCCAATTTTTCACCGCAGAGTAATAATGCACATTACCTAGCAGATCAACTTCACTGTCTATGGTTCAATGATATTGTTTACATTCCCAGGACGAGGCCGGCCAGGCCCAGGTCAGGGCTGTCTTCATTGTACCACGTGAATACAAAGCTCTTTCGTAACGTTGGCCCATCTTTCTGTTTCGCCGGAAAGCCCCCTGACGGCGAAAAAACTAACTATTTCTTCGTCGATGACTTGAAGTCATCCGTCGCCAGCGAAGCCTCCCAACGCGAAGCCAACCGACGCCCGACGCGAAGCCACATAACGGCCTACGCAGAGTGTTTTTGTTGCTGCTATCAGGAGATAGACGACAGATATACCCGTTCTCCAATATGAAGATCATGGACGACGAAAGTAAAAAACTAGCTATATACCAAAAAAATGGTATGCATTTTCATCTGCTGATTGATGTACCTCGGCTGGTTCCGCGTGTATGTTAATCTAGCGATTTCAACATCATATTTCATATTTAAACTCTATTCTGTGATCATGCCATAAGAAAATATATCCTATTTCCATTAAAATTTGGATAAACTTCCGAAACTTAAAACGAAAGATAAAATTAGACGAAAAAACAATTACTCTGGTTTCCATGTTTTCAATAGTAGTCGATATGTTGTGGATGTATTTTTGATAAATAAAACAAAAATGCTTTGCTAAACCATTCTTTGGCTGCAGCATTAAATATTCTGAGGTTGGCTACCAGATCAACTATGACCATATTGTTTTCACAAATTGTTGCTTTTACTGACCAGTTGAACGTGTGTATGCATATTATCACTTACATTATTTTTAAAAAGTACCTGCTTTTCTTCATTACATTAGGGTCAAAATTTGAATGAACAATATAAACAATCTTTTTGTAACCATTTTCTAATAATTCACGAAAACCAAAAATTCTTTTACGATCTGGTGGCACAATAAATTCCCCGGTCATATAAGTTTCATACAGAAGAGAACTATAAGGAGAAAAAATAATTTGCTTAAAAAGCAGTACTTAGTATTTAGGAACGGGTCCTTCTTACCTTGTAAGAGAGATACATTCCTTTTTAATGGAAATAACATGGAAATAAAAGTCTCAGTAAAATATAGGCATATTATGCTTTATTTAGCTTATGCTATTATATTACATTATAATACTAGCAAAGAACTTCAGGTAGGTACTAAGGAATTTTTTGCATTCGTTGCCTTGCTAAAAAAGGAAAAAGCAATAAAAGATGATTTTTTAGTCTCCTGATAGAAACCTAATCCACTGATAATGCGGATTAATTCAGCCAAAACCATAAGTGAATAGTAAAAATCGATAAAGTTTCCTCAAAACCCTTTTGTCAGTTGTCCGTTTTACAAAGCTTCCAACATTTTCAGCACTGCATTGTAATGGAACAGCAACTCAAAAGTTTTACCATTTTACAATAAACCACGAAATGATGGTTCAGAAAAGGAGGTTACCATTTCTATTGCATTGTTTTCCGAAAGAGTGTAGTATCAGAGACGTCCTCAAAACAAAGCTTTTAGGTAGTAAAAGGTAAATCACAAGGGGGACATTGAAGACATTAAATTTATCCGAAGATAAACATTTCGTTCCATACTTTTGCTTTAATTTCCATTTTAGACATTAGTAAATACGATAAGTATAGGTTCTGCTGCCATTTTTTTTAAAGAAACTATTTTCTTGTCCTCAGAAATATACATAGGAAATTGAATTAGTTCTCTACCTTGTTCTTAAACAGTCAGCACATAACTGGAATTTATGTCCTATAGCTGAAATTATATTCAAAATTGACGTGGCTGACCACTAGAGCATGAATATTCTATATAGCTAGAATAAATATTTTCCAAAGTTGTTACATATACAATATTTACAAGGTAAACAATGCACAGAACCAAGTTACGATTTTCACTTATGGTATTATTACCATGGTTGAAAATTTGTAAAAACACTAGTCCAAACTCCTTAGTTGTAACTGGTGTATTAAGCAGGTATTAGTAATAGCCCAGCAAGAGCAGAAATGTGGGTTCCACATTTATCCCTTGTCGGTACGAACCAGGGCATGAAAAGGGCAGCCTTTTGACTTTTTGCCGTATTGCCTTTTTGCTTGCCTTTTTGCCTATCAAAATTTGCAAAGAGGCGCCTTTTTGACTTTTTGCCCTTTTGCTTTAAAATTGGACAATGCGAACACGCAATAATACAGGCTTTTCCAGTAAATTACGAACCAGTTACATTCCAAATTGAATGAAAAATGAAGTAGAAACAACAATTATCAATATGCTATTGCTTGAAACCGAATTTCAATTGAAGTTACAATTGGATCTTTAGTTCCTTGAACATTACAGATGGCTTTAGCCACTGCAAAAAGTCAAAAAGGCCAAAACGTCAAAAAGGCAGCAAAAAGTCAAAATGGCGCCGTTTTGCCTTTTTCCTCCCAAAAAGGCAGCCTTTTTCATGCCCTGGTACGAACCGTCGCATCGTATAAAAGTGGGATATTGAAGATTTTTCCAAACACATCCAACGCCCACTCTATTTCACGAAGAAATACCATAGCTTCTAACGGGTTTAAGAAGACCAACACTCACACACGTAATCTCCCGCTTTTTACACATCGCTATCACTGCACTCGTGTCGGTAAGGTGTGCTAAAGTTTACTTCTAGATACCAAAGGTAGTCTACATTTATCCCACAGATTTTCCAAGCGAGAATTGAAACATTTAGATGTATTGATGTGAGCACCAACTACGCAGGACCCACTGACCCACGCTGCTTTAGCACACAACACTTGATACACAATTGTAGGGAATTTTGCACACATCGTTTTCCATGGGATAGACAGTGTTTTGCACCAAACCCTAACATTGATTTAATGTGGCAGGTAAACATTTTGCCCTCACTTCTTCCATATACAACCCACACTGCCCTAAAGGATCCCACTGCACTCGATTTAGACGTTCGGTAGAATGTTCTAAAGCGGGATAATAATACCGTAAATATGGACATTATTTATAAATTATAATTTAATTAATTCAAACTCATTAATAAGTAAGGAAATTCAATAGGTATCTGGAAGTTAACAATTTCAAATTTCAAATTTTTTTGATGATTGTTAAAAAATTTAGAAGCAAAATAAAACCAGCTCAAAATTTTGTCTTAAGCTCGCATGAATAAACTTGTGTTGCTAAGTTCGATTAAAAGAAATGGTAGATGTATTCTAATTGACGCAACAGGTTTTTGTTTTTTAAAATCTTGAATTTCATTGACTCGAGCCTAAATAGGGACGTATACAAATCGTAGATTAGTTGACTAGAAAACTATTTATCATGTAAACCATATTATTTTTGTTTAGGGACGTATACAAATTTTAGATTAGTTGACTAGAAAACTATTTATCATGTAAACTATATTATTTTTGTCCAGTTACAACCAGCAACAATTTTCCAAATGTTCCATATAAGTCCCATATAACAGTTCAGAATTTTACAGAGCAACCGTTCCACTGAACCCTCCTGGTGCACCGGAGGGGAGTGGTGATTGAGAGGGGGCGGGGGCAAGATGGAGGCAGGGGACGCAGATATTATGCATATACATATTCACTTACATTAAAAATACTTCACTTCAGACCCGGCATACAATATTACTGTGTCTTACCTCAATAAGTGTTCTGTTTGGTAGACATATGTCAATTTGTAAAAAAAACATGTTTGAATATTTAATATTCGTAGGAAATCGTACGGGCTATGTATGTAATTCATGTGTTTTGTATTTGTGGGAGTCGAATCAAAACTGCTGGTACACTGCGGCAATGGCCTTGCCTTGTAGTGTATAAATGCAGGCCGGATCACAGTTCTCCTGAAAGGTCTCTCTCCTCTCTCTCTCTCTCTATTGTAACTTGTCAGCTGAAGCTTGAAATAAAAGAATTTTTAAAAGAAACATTGCCAAGCGAATTCGGTTTCATTCTCACCGGTCCCCTTATATTGAGATCCTAAAACTGTATCAGGAGCGCAATACAATTCAAACGGCGACTTTAGTCTGTAGTACGTATCTCTCTATTACTATTACCATTAGACCCGTTCTCGTGGAGCGTTCTGTCGCCGCTTCGCTATCGCTATGTTATCCATAGAATAACTAAACGCTGCGCGATTGATGCTACCGCTGGATTTGAATGTGAGGAGGCAGGGGA
>JAAAYG020059277.1:0-10104 GCA_009936455.2 Tomocerus minor
AATTCGGAGAGGTGATTGGCTGCTGCCGAAGGCAGCTGCCACATCACCTCGGAGAATTTGTGGTTCATAATTGCAATCATGAGGAGCACTGTTCACACACGCGTGACGTCGAGGTTACGGCGATTTCAGTTACCTGCCGTACACAGTTTGACTTATAAATGTAATTGTTCATGTAGGTATCTTGTCAGCTGTGAATATTATTTAGTAACCATTTCTTTGCCAATTGTAGCAATGCAATGAATCAATACAGTGGTATTGACAATGTAAAAGCCTCCGAATGGGATATATTAAAATTTGACTATTTAATGACTTTACCTGCACGTGCCCGTAACTCAACAAAGCTGCGCATGCGACTTTAACGATATTGGTGATCATACAGTTAATACTTATGATTGAATCTAGATAATTCATAAATATATTGTTATTATTAGATAACAGTGAAAATCGTCTTCAATATCAAGTTACTGTATTATTACAATAATACGAAAAATAAATTGTTATAAATAAAATTCTTTAAAATTGTTACCAAATCTGTTAATCTTCTTCAGTGCAAATCCATACATCTTCGCTTGTTCAGAAAATGTATTAATCGAATTTTCATGGCCCTGATTATGTGATGTTGATACCTCTAAGATATTCACGGAGTTTTCAGCCTGCGCTTTGCTTGCAAAACTGAACAGTAGTATCAATAAAATACAAAATACAATTGGACAAACCTGAAAAAAAATATACATTAATATTTACAGCTTATATTGTAACTGATGTAACTGAAACTGCACTTTCGTAATTTTAGTGGATTTTGACTTTGACAGCAATAAATGTAAATTACTATATTGTAAAATGACAAATAAAATGTTTTTTTGTTTTGAAGCATAATTTTTAACACCATAAATCGTCTCTGAAAGGATAACTATTATTTTATTTACAAGATTGACGGGATATCCAATTATGACCAAGTCGTGTATGGCGTACTGGTTGCAATGTTCAATCCAAATCGTACGATTTATTTTTATTGTTGTATTAAAAGGCAGACACATTTCAGTTTATTCTGCAACGTAGAGAACCAAGTATTACATTTATTTTTTATATGGAAAATATATTACTAATTTTGTTACGATACTTAATGTGAACAAAACTTATCGACAGTCCTAATATCAATGACGTATCTTAACCAATATATTGATTTATTGATCGGTCATATATGTTTAATTTAGTTTGCATAGTTTTACTTTTTAGATCTTATGTTTTCCTTTTCACACGGGTATAATAAGCACATTTGCTTTGTTAAAAAGAGTCAACTACAAAATGGCAAAATGAAAATAGCCTTGAAATCCGAAAACGCTGTATCTTTGAAACTACTCGTCCGAATTGGATAAAACTTTCTGAGAAAATCGAAAAGGATTGTATCTCAGGTTTCAAATTAATTTATTCTAAAATTAATTATACCATGAAAATCATTATTCGATTTTTAATAACAATTGGCAAAATCTATTTTTTGTGCAAAATTCTCCTAAATTTAAATTATATCCATCTAAAATGATAGTTTAAACTGGCTGTTATTTGTTTTAAACTTTTTTGAAAAATGGCAATTTCAAAATGTTATTAAAAATCGAAAAATTATTTTTGATAAAATTTAAAAAATACCTAGAGATATTTAGAATCCTTATTGAAATTATTTTTTTCAGGGATAATACTTGTGCAGAAAGAAAAACACTTTTAAAATGATTTTAGGCCAGCATATAGGAAAACTACTTACCTATATTAAATAAATTCCGCCAGACTCTAATATCGGAAGTGTCCGTTCCAGGAAGTAACACGCAAGTATTTAAAAAATTCATGTTGAGTTTTACCTATCGTATTGTATGATGATATTAAACGAATATTGCGGCCCGATGTATATATATTATGTTTAATAAATTAATAGTTTTACAAGGATCATTAAACACGTAGACTGTAGAGTTTAACATGATAAAATATCCTATTTTGAAGTAGGTACCCTAAGATTTGCTATTGCATGGCTTATGTTTATTTGGTATATACATAATTTTCAATAGCAAATGTACAAAATGAACTGTAGTAATTTCAGTATGCATAAAATACTATCGCTTTGCAATTGAAAAATTGTATCGCAGCATTTATTGCTTCTGTATCAAAGCAATAATTGTCATACTCAGGAGACGTCGTGGTGGCAAGTAACAGGGTAACCTTAAGGCAAGAAAATAATGCAAATATACAGTATACATGTACGTCGGGATAAGTTCCCTGAGCCAACTCAATTGAAGTTTGGAATATTTTGTTATCTTATAGAATACCAACAAATTAATTTAATTTTGGACTTGTATTGCCCCAAGTTTGAAAATTAGATTAACATCTCTTCGACAGATTGATTGTGGTTTTAATTTAAAAAAAATCAATATATTGTATAAATTAACCGACTTTTTTAATTTTAACTTCTTGAAATTGGCTATAAGGAGTTAGGTAATTAGGTAAGCAAACAATTATTTAGGATGGTCAATAATGTAAATATGTAGCAATATGTTATATAATCTTAGTAGGTAAGGTTATATTTTACTTTTGTTATTGGGTTTTGTACAAGTTATCAATCATATATGTTTACACACATCCTTGTATATTATATATAATGATTTTTAACTTGTCCTAGTTATCTCATTGCTAATTTCCAATTGTGTTAATAAAATGAAAATTCATAATACAATAAAAACAGTGTGTAAATACATTTTATGAATAAGAATATTCATAAAAATTACATAGGTACATAGAATTTGTCTATGTACAAATAGACAAATGAACATTTTATCTGTGGAAATTAGTCAAATATTGAAGTGTAAAATGTATGTGAAATTGATTCGTAAGATAATAAATCATTTTTAACATTCAAACAACAAATCTTCTACCCGAAATAATATGTTAGCGGAAATAAGCGTAAGTAATATCTAAGCATTACCCTATTTGCCTGAAAATAGCAGGCATTACGCGTAATGCCGGATTAAGCTTATTACCGCTATTTCATATTATTTGGAAATTGAAATGTAAAAACAGACAGCTTTACTGTTACTTATGTATAAGTTTGCAATGATTATTTTTTCTGCCGTGTGCTGCTACTAGGGCCAGGTTTTGGAGTCCCGTAATAACGGCTACCAAAGCCTAAGCCAAGTCCTCTTTGCTTATGTGTGGTAACCCTAGCCACTTCATACTGCTTCTCTAAATCCGCGAAATAATCTTCTTGTTTCTTATTTGCTACAGTCAAATTGACATCAGGTTTGTCAGATATTTGTGAGACAACTGGGGCATCATCTAAAATCACAACTTTCCGTGAGTTAAATATATTTAGTATTTTCTGGTGGCTATTTAAATAGTTCATTGATCATTTAAAATTGATGGATTTAGTTAATTCTGTCTTTGCACACCGTTTTTAATTCCCATCAGACGCTTGAATTTCTCGGTCTCCTTACCACCTGCATCATTAGCCAAATTCGTCTCTTTCCAAGCAGAGATTGACGAAGCCGGAGCATCCTCTGATTTTTTGGTCCACAGCGATTGCCGTCTTTTTATTTCATCTACCAGGCTAGAAGAAGTACCTGGAACGTAAGATTTACTGGCATCTATTTTTCCTATTTGGGCCTCGTAGTTATCTGCCATTAACTGACGCACGGCTTTCTTGTTTCTCTCTCTAACAGCAGCTCTTTCCGACGAACTGGATCTTGATCGCCTTCCACGCTCATTTTTATGCTGATCATGTTCTTCGGACGTGTCCCGAGACCTATGTCTGTATCTTCTGTAATTCGGACTGCGACTTCTGTCGCGACATGAGCTGCTACTACTTCTTCGATAACGTCCACTGCTGGATGAACGTCTGCTGCTGGATGACCGTCCGCTGCTTGATGAGCGTCTGCTCCTGGATGACCGACTGCTCCTCGATGAACGTCCACTGCTGGATGACCGTCCGCTGCTCGATGACCGTGACTCTCGGGAACTCCGCTCATTACGAATTGAATTTTTATTTCTTCTGTCATCATCATCGTTAGACTTTTTAACATTACACTCTCCAATAATTTCAACCTCAGGTGAGTCACCGCGTTTATCCATTTCTAAATATTTTCAATTTGATTGATCACACAAATGTCCATTTAGAATAATGTTAGCTCCTCCGTTGTATTTGGGCTTCACTGCAAAACGCAAAGTATTAAATATCTTAAACAGTGAAGATAATTAGCAACAAAACCCGGCGAAACAAGTCACAAATGGAGTGATTTTAAAGGCACTTATAAATAAACAACAATTGTACTTGAAATTTAACGGCTGGGGCTTGGCTTTTCAGAGACTGTCCCTTTTAACGAAGCACAAATTAAGTACGTCAACTGAACTTCATGGGAAAGTCTATGTCTGTCTGTCTGTACGTCTGTCTGTCTGTACGTCTGTCTGTCTGTACGTCTGTCTGTCTGTCTGCTTCTACTGTATCTCGGGAACGGAATGAAAGGACCTTTTTAAAACAGTAGTAGGGTCCCTATAAAAGTTAAGCTTATAATCTTCGGATTAAAAACCCCCGCTTTTGGAAAAAACATTTTTCTCATAATTCCTGTAATATTAATGTTTCATGTATGCTCTATTTCCATTTTACCCTAGGACATCTTTCCGGTACTTATTAAAAATTATAAATTCGCTTTCAAATGTTGACATATAAAATAGGTACCTGCAAGTGTAACAAATTTAGTCTCAGATTCAAAACATGTTACAGACGAAAAAGCATTCCAAACGGAAGTATCTGAATGATTTTAATGGTCTGAAAAATGTGATGATGTGAACACCAAGAAAGGTAAAATATGCTGGCAAAGCTACAGTGAAGAATATTTGCACTTTGCACATGCTATTTACTTCACACGGCTAAAGACGAAACGGAAAATAATTGAACTGGAAGGCATAAGTGCAGGGAATGTAATTATATACTTCAAAGACAAAAATGTTTAAAAAATCATTAAGAGAAGTACAAATGTAGCACCTGTTCCACGGAGAAAGATGTCTGTTTCATATCTACTCATACGCACTTCTTCTACTGAGTACAAACAATTAAAGAATGAACTATTAGTTAATTATTTCAAATACTTTTTTAAGTGTCATTAGCAATATTTCTGCTATTAAAAATAGTCCTTGTTAAATTATTTTATTATTAATGCTGCCAATCAATTTATAATTTTGTCTACATCCAATGCCATTGTTTTTCTTTACTGTGCATTTCATTTGAGTAATAGTAATTTTTTATCGTTAGTTAGTATTGTGTGGTTATGCATTCTGTTAGTTACACGTTATTATCATAAGGAAGTAACAATAGAATGGAATTGTAAACAACTTTGTTTACATGACGTACACCAAACCTATTGGAGTGGAGATATTAAAATTAACATAAATGAACTCCGTAAGTTCATAAATGCATTATTGAATCATGGCACTGCACTGTCACATTACATCCATCTCTCCTTATGTTGTGGAGCACATGCAATGCTATTGATAGCTTAGGGCGTTTTACGAACGACTTCCATGAAAACATGTATTTAAATTTTATAATATATTTTGCCATTATTCATTTTGATAGATACGGATATTGAAAGATATTAAATTCAATGATCCTGTACAATGGTAATAGTGAATAGTATGATAATATTAAACAAGGGCCCAAAATTAAAACAAATCTTTGTATCAGTTATTCATAATAACGCTTATAAATAAACTGTTGTAAACAGAGTAGCAATGTAGCGGTAATTTATTTACATATAAAAGGGGTGAGGGTGGAGATGGTGTTACGATTCCCTGGGCTCTCCATTGTTGTGTAGTACAAAACAATGGAGAGCCCAGGGAATCGAGACGAAAAAAGTCACGTGGTCCTTTGTTTTCCTTATCAGCTAATGAGGCTATTGTAAAGGACACTTAAATATACTAATACAGTAAAAGGACATTAATCCTTGTGCGTAGTTGGATTTTCTGGGCTTGTTGACATTGCATTGCGCATTGGTGTTGTAGAGCGAGCAGAAGGACAGAAATGATTTTTAAATTTAGAATTTTTCACAGACTGCCAAAACAAGGGGTCAGGAAAAAAATCTTGGGTAACCAGGCTCTTCCCCCTCACCATTTCCAGCTGCCATACATGCTTTGTAAGTCATGCTTGACACTTCTAACTCCAAATTCAAAGGCTACATGAAAAAATTTATAAAATCAAAATCCGTCATACTAAAAACGGCCAGTTGGGCTCCAAAACTGTTATTTTTACTTCAAATCACCATTTTGCCTTCAACAGGGTCATTTTGGATAGGTACCAAAACCATCCCAACTTTACCTTAAAACTCCCTATTGAGGCTCAAAACCGACGTTTTAGTTCAAATTAAGATTTTAGATTCAAAATTCGCCGTTACAAAAATATTTTGAACTAGAAATAAATGCCAATAACACAGAAAATGGTTTTTGAACTAGATGTCTAAGTAAAATTTATACCCCTAAATAGGCATGAATGTCTAGGTTTCCATTCCAATTTCCAAGGGGGTAAAGCTACAAAATGGGAGGAGAGAGACCCGATTTCTAGGGCAACATGGTTGCCGTGGTGCCCGAAGTCCCTGATCCCTAACAAAAGCAATCCATATCACCAAATCAAAGCGAATCAACTATCTTTTACGTAGAAGGAGCATTTTAGCGCTTGTACTAAACAATTTATAGTAACGTTACCGGCGTTACTAACGCTTTGTCAAACATCACTTCACTTGTTTTATGCGCATTTCTATCTCTTTCTCAAACATCCCTGCGGTATTTGCGTTTATTTGTTTCTCAGACTTTAATACGTTTTGTTTTCACTGTAGCGTTAACTAACTATATTTTCATAGTGAAGAGTGACGTCATCTGTTAAATGGGTTTTCCATAACTTGCATTTCTAAAGCGCTTGATACACAAAATATACAAGTTTTGTATTGCTTTTATAGTATCTAGTGTTTCAATGCTTCTTGCTAAGTTGATTTGGAAATTCCAATATATAGTATATCTAATGACTTACCAAAGAAATAGCTTAGGTATAGGTAGTAAACACATTTTTAAGTTCCACTGCAATTTTTTGTATTTGAAGTGACTTTGGTTAGTTATTTTCCGTTGTACATCTCGAGAATGTGAATACATATACATCGTTAAATTCTGACGTGTCCTGAATAATAAATTTAGAAATATGCGTGTATATATACACTTTTGCATGTTGCACTTTCAATCAAATCAAGCTATTAACTCAAACCAAACAAGTAGTTTCTAACAGTTCGCGTTACTGGAAATTTTTATTATCACACAGCTTTAAGCTGACACTATGGCTTTGAAATTAAAGGTAAATAAAATTTTGGTATTTTGTTACCCATAATATTAAATTTCCTTTTAAAACTTAAAAATGCGTTTAGGGATTCATTACGGCTGTTGTGCTGGTATTTTTGGATGCAGCTGCAGCATCTGAAATTGAAGGGGAGAAACTCAATCCATTCGAAAATAGTAACATACAAGTTCACGCACGATCGGTATGCCACAAGTACAAAGGGGATTTAAATTATCTATAACTCTGAACACATTCCACCACTTCTGACTCCAATCACATTTTTGGAGGACTTTATTCACGTAAAACGAGATAATATTTTATGTTGTAGGGTCTTCTAAGTGGAATTGTCCGCTATGGAGCTCATAAGGGTCATGAATTTCTTACTGAAAATCGAGAATCAATACGCCGACTCCATAGAGATCCAAATCAAAAGAAAGGCGAAAGTGACAGTATTAGTGATTCAACAACAACAAAGTCTTCCATGAAAATAATTAATGGACATTTAAAAGATTTCATGGCCCTAGCGGAAATAGATCTGTCTAAAATTCCCACTAAATAAAGTCTTCGATCTGAGCATTTTAAAAAAATAATTCATATAAAAAAGATAAAACTCTATAGCTTTTCCTTTCAAAATGTATCTACAACGGCTAAGGAATAATCAAAATATTTTAGGAAAACTGGAAAGTTGTAAATACCTATCCAGGAATTAAAATATTAAAATACTGAAATATGCAGTCTTAGTTTCGAAATGCAATCGACGGAGACAAAATATTACTATCAAAACAAATTATTGGACTCCAGCTAATTCAAAAATAGTCGACTTTATTTGTTGACCCTTTAACTCTTTGTGACGGATTGTGATTCAATGAGTATTAAATTATAATATTCATGATATAACCTTAGCTTATAGAGATATGTGTTTTTATTATATATATGCATCATAATTGGTAATGCTTAAAGTACATTTTTGTTAATGTAAACATCCGCTAAGTGTTATTAGGTAGGTATATATTATGCATAGCAGAAATGATACCTAGATAGCTACATAAATTATTATTAAAAGATTTTGTGTTAAGATTTGCTTCTTTGTTTTAAATAAGTTCTATAATAATAATTTGTGTTCGAGATTAAAACATTGTTTATTCAGAGTGACGTAGTCACGCTTGTATGGATCTGTTCTGTCTGTCTGTTAAAAAGATATCCCTGTGCACGATATCTTTTTAACGGATTGAAGTACAACGTTCAAATTTTCTGTGTGTCATCTGGAGGTCAAAGGGAATACTAAGTTCTATTATGGGGTCACTACCATTACAGGGTCATGACATAATAATTTTCTCTTTATGACAAAACTGTGCTCAGTCATTGGAGATGGTAAGAAGCTACTGACTGAGTCTTGTAATTCTTGAAGTAGTTGCGGGAAATTGAAATTTACGTTAATTGAATAATTTCAACATAATACGTTCACATGTTTAGTTGTCTACAGCTACGTTACGTCACTCTGTCTTATAATGTTGAATATTTTATTCATTATTGGCATATTTGTACTCTGTATATATACTATTTGACACCAATAAATAAACTGTTATTTCTCTTGACAATTCTACGTGAGTTGTTATACATTCTTCGGTTTATTTCAACAGAGTGTAATTGTACGGGCAGACGTTGCCACGAACGTATTTGTGCTTGGCTATGACGTATTATGTGAAAAATGTAGAGAATTTCGGCTGAAGCAGCCTCTGCAAAAGCGTGCGAGTAAAACGTATTTTCAGAGTGTGCTCAATTTGTTAGTGTTCCGTGCGTGTGTGCCTATTTTTAATTGTAGAAATTCTAGGTTAGTGTAATTGGTGAATGCGAATCAATTAATAAATTCACCAGCTAATCAAGTTACCTGTTTTGTCTAAAATTGTAGTTAATTCTTACTCTGTGCGCAGGCAGAATTACATAATCACTTCAATCGAAAAGAAGACAGGTGACATTTGGCAGTTAGCACACGTATTGACATTATTGTAGCTAGTTGAATTCCCAGTTAGTGCATAGAATTAGGGAAACTAGTTACTGGTGAACTGAAAAGTATCGTGTGGCCTTAAAAACCACACCTTGTTGCATATTACCATTAGACCAATAATTAGCCATAGAAGTTCAAATCCCTTCATATAGTGCAACCAAATGCCGATGGACGAAACACAATTATTGTTCCAATACAGGATGTATGGAGAACTGAAAACGAAATTATATGTGCAAGCAGAAATTACGAGACTTATCAGCAGTATTTATGAAGTCGAAATTGTAGTCTTTATAAGAAGCATATGCAATGGCCTTTGAAACAATTGCATGTATCAAGTATTATCGTATTTATGCAACACCTTACACTTGTATTCACTAGACATATAAGTTCAATTACTATTTCCGGGCACAATTTTGCATTCTACAATTTTCTTTTCAAGGATGTTGAAAGTTTTGACAGTATTTAATCGTTCTATTTTTGTCTGTGAGATAAAGGACATAAAAACTAACGGCAAGCCGTAACAGAAAGCTCGCCCTAGTGAAGGTTACCCTGTACACAGCTTCAGGGAAAAATTTACACACATAGGGACAAAATAGCAGTCGTTCCGTTGCAATGACTCCCATTATTATAATTCGTAAAAGAAAAAGCTTAGAGTAGTCTCTAACATTTTAGAACAGTCTCTAACATTTTAGAGCAGTTTCTAATAATTTATGACAGTTCTAAATATTTTAGACCGGTTTCTAATAATTTA
>JAAAYG020059321.1:0-10097 GCA_009936455.2 Tomocerus minor
GACTTTCCCGCGCTTGAGTTCTCTCAACCAATGGGCTATAGGACACATACATCATTAGCCGTATATGGGATAGGAATGTTCCAGCTATTATAAGCATATCTACCCAGAGAAGTACGATTTTTCCACAGTTTTTATCAAACTGAATTTAATGTTTATAGCCTACCACGTTTGGGCAAATAATTAATCAGGATAGAGAAACAAAAGAAGAAAGAGTTGTCCATGTTGGCATAAAGTCGTGACGTGAGAAGAGTTTGTCAGGAGCAAGATGGACATTACAATGAAAGATGACATCATAATAGGATGGGATGCGTTGACTTGACTGACAGATACAGATAGCAATATTATTTCCTGCTAATAAGAATCCCTCAGCATGATCAAGAGGATTGTGTACAAAGCTGAGAACAAGTTGTAATTACTATTAGATGTACTTGGACGTGTTTATCTTACTTAAATTACTCATGGTTGCTTCTTCATGTTCACAGGTAAATATACTAGTAGATATTACTCAAATCCTCTTTGCCATACAATGTTCTTCTACCATCGGCCTACCTCATTTTCTCTTTCAATGTTTCAATAATATCAGCTTCAAGGATCATGCTATTTACAAATACGTGAGAGTGTGACTAATAACGATGACGCTAGAATTTACGAATAACTATGAGATAAGGCATATAAAAGCCCCAATAATATTATTATCATGTGTAAGTAGTAGGATTCTTAATACCTACTCAAAGAGTAGAGATTTTGGGTGAGGGACGTTGCAGAAACCATAACTGCGTACACGAGCAAAACAAATGTTTGCATACACATAAGAATGGTTTACAGCTCAAATATTAACTGCCCTCCACATTATCATGAGCTCACTTAATAGAGTGTATCTTCTACTTTTGGGATGACATCTGGACATAGAATTGTTTCACAGAATTTCGTTTGTGTACATTTATTTGAATAGAACAATGTGGCAATGTGTCCTTGCAGATATCCATTGCATTTAATATGTAGGTGGTGATAGCATACAATATTAAATGTGAACAAATAGACAGTTAATATATTTTCCATTGTGTAATTATGTAGAAGCTGTTGAAAATTGCATTGAGTTTCCTTGTGCAAAGATAGGGCTAAATGAGGAAGGATTTAAAGCTAAAGCTAATGTTTTGATAAAGCGCTGAGCAAAGATACGGATGGGACATCAGACAGTCGGCGGCGAGTGTAACTGTGACTTAGTAATACACTTAAGCCAAAAAACAAACTTCTTTAAACGCTCCCTAAACTCAGGTAACGTGATGAGAGGACGTGGGGACACAGTGCTCAAGTGAGAAGCAGAAAAGTGTCGCGTCATAGTCAATCCTATTAACTACGCTGACTTTGCCTCAGTGAAGAAAAGGTCGTTGTGCAAATCTAAAACTTTGTTATCTATGACTCTCTGCATTTCTCTCCGTCAAAATCTTACCGCAACGCAACATACGGAAATAGTCAAAGTTGAAGCGCTGTAGCTCCTTCGGCCCAACTTTTAATGACAAACGCCTTTGTTCACATTATTCTCCCTTGCCGCTCCATCCAATCCATAAACCCTCATAAATTATTTTACTTGTTTTGTGTTTGGGCAAAAACTGGAATAACCTTCAAATGCGAAAGCTCACTACACACTAGCCACTATTTTAATCCAACATATACGAAGTTACAGCAGCAGACAGATATTAGTATTGTCTATGATGATAAACAGGAAGGGACTTGGTGGCAATTGCGACTTCAATAATTATAAATGCCCTCCTTCTTTCCTTCTCTTTGTGGCAAATGACACTGGTACATAATTAATAATACAAACAGTGCAATATATTCTGCCATGTAGAACAAATAATAATATACGAATATGCGATAATATACGAATATACATTCATTTAAGGTAATTGGCATTTAAGGGAAATATTCAGGAATTTGTTGTTCCTTATGTGTTTACATAAATTCCAATGCTCATGTTCAGAAAACATTGCTTTTCACTTTGTATTTTTACTGTCGCAATTACGATACATGAATGTTGTATAACACCCTAATGCTGTTATTACATGAAAGAAATGTTTTTCTCTCTTTTATTTCAAATATTGGAAATAGTAGCTGCTGTTTGGCAAAAAAATTGCTAAACATTATGAGTGTGCGAAGATTAATTTTATACTTATTTACACTTTCAATAAGCTTGCAAAATCTTGTACAAGAAATAAGCGATAAAGTAATAGGAGGAAATCGTGATTTCCAAACCATAAGACAGCATGAACAAAAATTTTCTGTTTCTGTACAAAATAGCACAATTATATCCTTTGTAGCTAAAGTGCACTTATGTGTCCTATTTTAAAAAGATGAGGTAACCTTTTTGGTAATCTTTTAGGAACCCTATTTTATTTTAGTACATTTTGGGGCTAATGTTCAAACTTCGACACACAACTGCACTGTAGCCTCATTGTAGTTAGCGAACTAAATCCTTTTATATGCAGCTGTATGCTGTATACAGCATAATTATTGGAGGAGAGTTCCCATTTACAATATTTAGCGAAATTATTGCCATTTTAAATCCCACTGAAATGCATACATTATGCAAAAAGGCACAGGAAAATTAAATAATAGTGATCTTGTACTCAGATGGGATCCCGGGATCTTCACAGCCAAATCTTTACAACTAACTGGGGGTATAGTGACGCTTTACAACCAGATAGTGAAATTCAACAACCACAGAGAGCGAATTTTTACAACTCCATATAGCATATTTAAAAACTTGTTTATTTGGTCAACGTCGAGAGTGCAAACTTGCACTTTCTACATGATCTTTTTCGTCTATTTAATGAGTTGTAATACTATGATTGTGCATATTCACACTCGAAGGTTGACCTTATGGACATGCATGGTGTAAGAATGTTGCATGTAGTTGTAAGACTTCACTCTCTGGTTGTAAAGCGTCACTACCCCCAAGTTGTAACGATTTGGTTGTGAAGATCGCAGATAGCACTCAGATATATGTACGTATAAGAATATTGTAGGGAAAGAATCGGATGGCTTTAATTCTGATCGAAGAAGCCAAGGAGCTTACTAAGCGTATGTTTAATGTCTCAGAATGCTATCTATCTCTGTTTGTATATGTAATAGTGCCCGGCATATAATAGCAGACTTACTATTTATATGAAGATCCTGGAACTTGAGATTTCGCTCATGTTTCCTCATTATGAGCCGTGAATGTTGATTCACGTGTGGCGGGCGGCAAAAGCTAGGCGTCTTTTCCCTCAGGGCTAAATTGACTTCTGCGACATTTCGAGGATTGTGACAGGACTGCGGGATGTTCCCATTACGTTCAGTTTCGTTTACACGTTGCAGCGGAGCGCAGCTGAAGAGCATTGGTCGGAATTGCAAGCGGATGTTTTTGACATTCCGATGCGAAATGATGCGATGATGGGAATTGCGCAACTACCTGCTAAACTCCAGTTTTTGAAGTTCTAATCACGTCATTGCCTTGCATGAAATGCCAACGCAACACCACACATCTCACGGCACAGACACAGCACACCGTCAAAATCCTATCAAAAAGACTTTCGTGATGAGAATGATTCTTGTTTTTTGTTGCATTGGGATTAGGAGCCGTGTCTATGAATTGGGGAATGCCATGGATTATCAGATATCTCCAGATATTAGTATTCTCACTCAATCTAATCCACCGCACTCTCATCAAACCAAATTCCTACTAGCCGCAAATCAAGGATTGCATTGACTCTTGCACAATAGAAACATCTATATATCTTAGTCTAACCGTACAATCAGAGCAACCGAGTAATTTGCAATTAATATAAATTGCTGAAATGGAAGACACTATTTAATGACCTGTATTATTTCAATCTGAAAATTCCAGTTAAAAAATTGTTTCCTAACATTTCTCTTATAGAATTTTCTTAAATAAGCGAAAACCAAGAAACATCTTGTACTGTACTGTCTTTCACATTTTGGTTCTTGTCAAGCTCTAGCAAATATTTGGTGCAGGACCGTTAGTCTAGTCAAAGTGCGCAGTTGAACGGATTACTAGACCACCACAACTATTAGGATTTATTCCATCATCCTGACTCCCCTCTATCCGGATTCCTTACATGTCGACTCCATTGTGGAAGTGTACAACACTACTCTGGTTATTATGCAATATTATGGCTCACTGTTTCTGAAATACTTGCATTCCTAACTCAACACATGCTCCGCATATTTAATGAACATTTTGAGGTTCATATTCAAAGAAGAGGAGCAAATGAAAGTAGTCTATGCAATGCATGATAATCAGAAATACATTTTGTGCCACCAAGGTAGGATGATATATTATGGCAGCAAGTCTCCCATGCAAGCTATGGAAATAGTCCAGGCATATTGTCACTCAAAGCCACATACGGGGCGAAAACCAAAGGGAAGTTTTTTTCCCTATGAATGGCTACTTAGTCATACATGTAAACTGTTCCAGAATGACCAAATTTTCGAAACATAGTAAAATTACGATTGTAAATTCTCCGTTGAAAAATTTTGACTTTTAAATATATTACACTGCAAAATGAACAGATATCCATGGAAAATAAGAGATAGTAATTTTACGTTGTTTCGAAAATTCCAGCCCTGCGTCCCGATGAGTGGCTTCAAGTGGCTTTGGGCGAAACTACCTACGTAGCTTGTAAAGATATGCTATTAGCATATGAACCTACCTTGGCTCCAAAAGGAGCATTCCATGACTTTTTAAATGTAACCCATCGATGTTTATGGTGTTCATTAACGGCCTCATTACATAATAATAATGAGACCATGTGCATGTGGTCCATTGTTTGGTGTGATAATAAGGATTGCAAGTTACTTTGAACGCTCCAATGCCTTAATTTAAATAGCAGTCTAGAGCTGAAACATCCCGTAGTACATATATTTGCATACTCAAATGTATGATTTTAATTCAGTAGCACATTTGGATTGAAATTCTAAATTTAGAATTGTGTAGCATTCATATACCATTCCGTAGTTGATAATTGCTGGTCGAAAATGCAGAATGAGAACGTGAAGGTAATTTGCCACTGCACTGAGATGACTGCATGAACCACGGCAATACAGTTTATATACAGAGATCCAGTATACACCATATTATGCTACTCATACTCATAATCATTACGACGCTGCACTGCATTTGCATGAACCACCTAGGTAGTCATATTATGGGTTGTGGTTAAGGCATTTACTTTGACAGTACAAACAAAAATAAATATTGAAATAGGCACAATCAAAATCGGCAGTTTTTTGAAATCTGTCGAGTCGTCGTTCCCGTCTTGTCGTAAGTTACCATTTTTGACAAAAGTCATTTGAAATAACATTTGAAATAACATAACTGTTTTCTTCATCATAGTTTGCTTGGGTATATCACATCAGTATTATCAGTACCAGTATATGTATGTAGAGCAATTCCGCTTTCCATGGTAGAGCCTTGTTACTTTGCACAGGAAATGTACGAATAAATAATTCGGGTACTACGTAATAAAACGCAGACTAACTTTCTCTCCAGGGGATGTCTCAATCAAAAACTCAAAATATTGGGGTCAAGTCAAATCATCGAGCTATTTCATACAATCAATATTTCATACAAGCATTGCATATCACTAATGTCATGTACGTGGACAGGACCAATTATAACTGCATGCACTCTCTTACTTACATTATTGTATCAAACACATGTCACAAGCATTAATACTTTTTAGCTTTCAATGCTATTAGCAGGAGGGCATTTAAACGAAACGATCCATCTATACCTAAGTATTCTGCCTCCTAATTTGTAGATTTCAGATTAGCATATTCAATTTAATTCCATTGCTTTTACTTGTGTGTTTCATTATAGACGATGATGGTGCCCTGTAAGCACCCAATTAATTCAATGCTTTAAAAATGTCTGAGTCCAACAATTTCACTTTGCTTATGGGTCATATTATTATTATGATTCTAAATGTGTTGTGACTATGGTCTATAGCCCTCCCTCACTAGTCATCTCAAGGAAATGTACTCCCCTGCATGTCTCCCACCTTCGACTTGAGCACTGTCTTACGTAGTCCAAGTCCCAGACTATAATCATACAGATGGAGGAATAGTGGAACGGGAGGCTCTTATGTATGTGTAGCATGAAAGTTGCACATGTGGTGGTCTAACTGATTGATGATCAGTCCAACGGCGCAGTTTGTCTAGACTAACCGTGTCATGGCTTATCACAAAATCCCAATATTGCTAGGACTGGGGATAAAGTGACCAGAGTTATTTAGGGAACCGAAACGAGACGCTTAGGACAAATCCCAATTAGCATGCCAAATATTTTCATATTTTGTTCATCTACCACCCTTAACGCGGCCAAAAGTTTTTTTCCTTAATATCTTATCAGAGCAAATTTTGAAAGCTAAATATCAGGACACACTTAGTTGGTTGAAGCAGTATAGATAGAAATAAACTGTTGTAAACAGGCTGTAGCAATGTAGCGGTAATTGATTTACATATGAAATATGAAAACAAAATTCAAAAGTTGAATTTTAGGAAAAGTGGGCGGGGTAGGGGGTGCAGGGGTGTGGCGATTTCGTTCATTTTGCTGAATTTTGTTATTGAGAAGACATATGACTAAATTCTGAAAACAGAATTCAAAAAAGTTGAATTTTAAGAAAAGGGGCGGGATAGGGGGTGCAGGGGTTTAGGGCTATTTAGTCCAATTTTTATGGGTTTTCTTATTGAGTGGTCACATGACTCAATACCGAAAACAGAATTCAAAAAAGTTGATTAGAAATATGAAAAAAATGGGCACAGACAGAACTTCAAGGGGCTCTTATAATTCCGCGTACCGCTACATAATAATGAGTCGAATATTGTCTTTTATTTCATCATTATGATATGATGGCTGGAAACTGGGCTGAACTGATTACACGGTTAGACTACGACACATATAAGCCAAACAGCAGTCCAACTCTGCTCTCTCACACGTAATCAAAATAATATTTTCCTTGCATTAGGATTTCGCAAAGACTGACTGACAGTGATAAGAGTAGAGTCGCTACCGATATTATAGTCACTCACTACACTCGGGTGAGTGTAGCTCGATTCGCCGGTTCTGAAACTCGAACGGCTTTGATAGCTTCGTCTTTTACTTACCTGAGTGAGTGAGTGACCATTGGAATGCACTCGCCCAGCTCTCTTCTTGTTCTCCGTCTCTTAAACCTCCATTTCCAAACATTTGCCTACTTACTACCTTTGCATTTATGCTGTACATTTAGACTAGTTGGCTATGCAGAGTTATAATTATATCACATCCGTAATAGCACTAAATAAATAGACACCTTACTTAGACATGACATGCGCCTTCATATAGAACGAATGTCTACCTAGATACACAATGACGGCCTTAAATGTCATCAACATTCCTGTCGCCAATTTTCCAAACACTAAGTTTACAAGAATTCATTGCGTCAATTTTTAATGAATTAAATTCGAAAAAGTTAATTGCATTATGTTGAAATGAATTTACTTTTATTTGGTAGAAGTCAACTGATGTAAAAGCCAATAAGCTTACGGTTACATATGAAAATGGGATTTTATGGCACATGTGCTGTGTTTTGTCTACTAAAATGAGTAACCAAGGAAGGCAGAAACAGTGAGCAAGGGGCTAGGGCATTGCAGTAGTGGCGACTAGCGAATTTAAACTGCTTCAGGTGAATGTGAACGTAAATAAAAGAGGCAAAGTAGTCTTTGGCATCGCATGTCGTGTCAGTGTAGGAAATTGGCCAATGCAGCTCTGGCTGACTTAAGTCCGAAGTGAACTCAGTCGCACTCCAACTCGCAAACAATCAGCATTAGCACCAATATGGAGCCCTGGATATGCTACACAGCTATATACTACTATATACTCACACTCACCTACTATACTATATATAGCATATATCGTATTGCTTACATGAACTACATCCATGTGACTATACCCCTGCCTCATTCATTGCCTTCTTCGTGAGTGTAAAACTTTGTTGTGCAGTGCTGAGAGGGATATACAGATATATGTGATGTAGTAGGTATATATTTATGTAGCTCAGCCATTAGCTATTGTATTTAGGGAACATAGCTACTATTAGCTACTGCAGCTATACATCACAGTGCAGAAATCGAGGAACGAGCTAACTGCCAGTAGACAGACACCCTTCTTCCCTCGCCTGTTTATTTGATTAGTGTAACAGAACTCAGAATTGATTTTTCTCCTCAATATTCTCACGTCCATAAAAACATTCTCACATTCCTCTCACACAAGACATCTTTCTGTCTTGAGCACTCTGCCTGCCTACTCCATTCACCACCACCACCCACCTACCTACTTTACGTATAGACGCTTATGCAATGTCCTTCCACTGACTTTTGCTTTCATAGAATTACGATACTGTACTACACAACTGGACTTGAATAATAGACTTCACATGTCACTTAAACTCTTTTCGTCACTTGCACCTTCTTCAATATCCACAATGACATCTGACTGTACTGTACTTGCAACAATATCATCTTTTACACTTAATTCCATCACTTTGTACACATCCACTTCATGTAAAGCCCATTTTTATTTACCTGCATTTACCTGCATTTTGGAGTTATAATAATATACTCACGTGAAAACTGTTCTAGCTGTCTGCACGTCTTCAATGCCACCCAACAGCACCTACTCCTAAGTTATAATTACAAGCATCATGAATAATTTCCTTATCGCATTTCTTTAACCAGACCTTCATATTTTAAACGGATTAATTAATCTATGTCCATATAATCTACAATTTGTGACCCTTAATTGACTCATAATTGCAGTGTACAAAATACTGTAGTTCTACACTGCCCCACTGTCAAACATTCTTACACTGATATCCAATCTAATGCCTTTCCAATTAAGTAGTTGATAGTTATGTGAAGTAACAATGCAACTGTCACAATTAATACTGCGTCAAGCTATGTATTTGCTACATATTTATCATCATCTGATATCTCCGTAAAATATTTTCAATTATTTGTCCAAACTTAAGAAATAACAGTTAACTAATAGTGAACCATTGACAGTTACTGCCTTTCAATATCCACTGTGGGGGCTATAAATACTATTTTATAGACATTTTATTATATATTGTTCCTAAATTCCATTATTTTGCTACTGGGACTTAGAACAATATCTAAGGTACCTATATTATGTACTTTTGTAATGTATGGTAGGAAGACTGTGCCCGTCTATGGAGCTCGTACTATTGTTGGTAATGATCCAAGAAAGGAATTAGGGAGGAGAGAGGCCAAAGATGATAGTTACTGACACGATAAGAGTAGTTTCACTCGACGCACGTTCGTTCGTAGCTTGAAGTTTCCAGAGAACTCCTAATAAATAAATAAGGGAAGGAATAAAGTGAGATTAAATGGAAAGGAAGGAATTCCCTCTTTTCATCACTTCCCATTAGTCAGTCAAGCTATTTTTTGAATCCAACTCTACACTTTTGGCTCAACGAGCTCCTCCAATTCCTACGGAACCTGCTCTCATTCTGATAACAACACTTATCTTTAGTCAAGAGGACCAATGTTGCTCCAAAACTCTAAAACTCCACTACTTCAGACAACGAGTCGGAGTCCCTACTCCCTACATACACTTGACATCCCTCCCTCCATTCCTGGCTCATCCACTCTTCTCAAATTCACTTTCATATTTGTTTTATGAACATTTAATTAGATTTCTTTGTAATTCTGTGCTAGTTAAAATTTGGGCGTCCTACCTCTGATTAGTGGTTATTAGGATTTTCGGGTATTAAGAGTAGTACGTACCATAATATATATCACATTCGTAAGTTCCTAATTTCCTAACCTATTCGTTACGACTACATTAGAAAGCATTCATATATGTAAGTAGACATTATTATCAGCGATTTAGAATTTCATGTTATAACTATTAGGCATAGATGGGCAAAATACATGTATTTTGAAAATACATGTATTTTGAAAATACATGTATTTTGAAAATACATGTATTTAAAATACTGTATTTAAAATACATTTTGTATTTTGTATTTTGTATT
>JAAAYG020059354.1:0-36723 GCA_009936455.2 Tomocerus minor
GTCCATAGTATGTCGTATGTGTTTTGATATGTTGTTACCTCTCTGCTAAACTCTCCAAATGGTCTAGGATTCATGACAATTTAAATGTTCTTTGCTGAGAGATTCCGTCATTCGTTGCAGGTGCTAATTGGTGCTAATTTTGAGAGTACTGGACAGTTCACAACAGTCGATGCTAATGCATAAGATACCATTTTGCTCGACAAAATGACTACATCCAAATCTGGGAATAAGAAGGATCTTAAGCTTGAAGAAGAGCCACTGTTACGGGAAAATCCTCGACGATTTGTGATTTTTCCAATCAGATATCATGATATTTGGCGGATGTATAAAAAAGCCGAAGCTTCTTTCTGGACTGCGGAAGAAGTTGATTTGTCGAAAGTAATCAGCAATCATATTTTATTTCATCCATAATAATACATAATTATATGCGTATAATATTGAGGGAGTCATGTAGAAGTCGAGGTGTCAATATTCTCGGAAATAGCCTCTGAACTTTCATTAATGCCAGAAGATTTTGGTTGAAAGGTTGCAATATTTCTGAACTTTTTGATTGGAAAACTTTCCATGTAATAATCTGTACTGGAAATGTCGCCACCCATAAAATATTGCGTTCCCTCTCCCTCCGGTTTTTCATAGGCGCTCTGCTGATTCTCAATGCGGTTTACATCTTCCCCAGATCATCCCTACATCATCCCTAGAGTCTAGTTACCCCACCCCCGTGTCTGCCCTGCGACGAAAGGCTGTGCCTGCCGGCCAAGGCGGGGAGGTAAGGATAATGGGAATGACTTTGAGAAATTCTAAGCCAATGTTGTTGTCGAAAATGGTGCATCAGTTCCAAGTCTAGTCATAGTTGCCTGAAACACACACTGCCACTCATACAAACTTAGATTTAGCCACGATTTAGCTATTCTTTTGTATACTTATTCTCCAACCGGTCAACCCGAGATTTTTCATTATTTTCACCCCTACTACGTTTTATGGTTTAGGGCCAAATTGTGGGTATAGTGTATAACAATTAACATTTTGTATGTCCAATAGCCACACAGTATGGTTGGTAATTGGTAACTTATCCATATTATATTGCCCACTCGGGAAGAACACCTTCAGCGAGCATCGAATCCGAGCGCATAATTCATACCGATTAAATCCCAATTGTCAATCAACATAAATATTATACATACGCTATTTCAAATTGGTGGATTCTGATTCTGCTCTGACTCTCCATAGGACTCAAAATAATCAACCTAATAACTTCATTTTTAAAATTGCTTTTAGGACATGGCGCATTGGGTGAAAATGAAGCCAGAAGAAAAAATGTTCATATCGCATGTGCTGGCCTTTTTCGCTGCTTCAGATGGAATTGTCAACGAAAATCTTGTCGAGAGATTCAGCCAAGAAGTGCAAGTTACGGAGGCCCGTTGCTTCTATGGTTTTCAAATTGCAATGGAAAATGTTCATTCTGAAATGTATTCTCTCCTAATCGACACATACATCAAGGATCCAAAAGAAAGGTTTCATGCATTATTGTTACATAAAAAAATGACCACATGTGGTCTTAGTTTTACGTATTTGATATTTTTTGAGAAAACCACAAGGCTATTTTATTTTCAATAATTTCCTTTTCTTCTTTTTGATAATGACTTGTTGCGCTATTGCAGGGAATTTCTATTCAATGCCATTGAAACCATGCCTTGCGTTAAACAGAAGGCTGACTGGGCGTTGTCTTGGATTGCAGACGAAAATGCCTCTTTTGCAGAACGTGTAATAGCGTTTGCTGCTGTTGAAGGAATATTTTTCTCTGGCAGCTTTGCTTCAATTTTCTGGCTCAAAAAAAGAGGATTAATGCCTGGCTTGACATTCAGTAATGAGTTAATATCCCGCGATGAGGTAACAATCAAACCATTGCATATCGTAAAATAGTATGTGGAAGACCTACTTGCACATTGAATCTTTTCGTCGGCAATACTCGCTCTGAATTTATTACTTTGTTTTTTGAACAATAATTTGTAAGCTTTACATTTTATAGGGTCTACATTGTGATTTTGCGTGCTTGATGTTTAAACATGTCGTAAACAAACCTCCCGAGTCAAGAATTGTTCAAATCATTAGAGAAGCAGTTAACATTGAGCAGGAATTTTTAACGGAGGCTTTACCATGTGACATGATTGGAATGAATTGTGTGCTAATGCGGCAATACATCGAATTTGTTGCGGATCGTCTTTTAAGTGAACTTGGATGTCTAAAGGTTCTTTAAATGAATATTAAATGCTAAAGTTTAATTTGACATTATCGGAAATTGCTATCAATATAAGAGATACGATTTTATTATTGGCTATTTTGTTTCAGATCTACGGAGCGGAAAATCCTTTTGATTTCATGGAACAAATTTCACTGGAAGGCAAAACGAATTTTTTCGAAAAAAAGGTCGGTGAATATCAAAAGGTTGGAGTCATGTCGAATAAAGACGAAATGCATTTTACTTTGAATGCAGATTTCTGAATGAGATTAGCTGTATGTCACACATATCCGTCTCGATATCTATCCAATTTAATATGCGGAGCTGTTTTGCTAGTTAAGTACCAGTTATAAAGTTTGTCCAGAAAACTACTTTTTTAATTCAGTAGTGATTATTAAATTAATTTTCTGTTAAACAAATTAAGTAATTCACTTATAATGTCTAGTGTCTATAGAAAAAGGGAGTTAATGTTTAGCAGTAACGGTCGGTAACTTATGAACAGTTTTTATGTTGTCAATTTTCACAGTTTTTTTTAATTAAGCCTAATTTTATAACTATGAGTCATGGAAGTTCTGGATATAGGAGCGATTGGAATTAAATAGATGTGTAGGTAACAGTGCTACATGCACAATCGACAGTATTCGTTATTGCAGTAACATACAGTATACAGCATACGTGTATTAAATCTGTCTCAAATCTCAATGTAATTTGTAAATGTATTTGTTAAATGTTAATAATCGGTTAAATGTGGTTAGGATAGGAATGAGCGAAATGTAATAAAATTTCATTCATTGCTTACACTATTTCGCTATACTCCTCTTATAATTTTACGTAAATTCAATTAGTCAGTCAAAAAAGGGGTTCAAAATATGCTCACCTTTCTAGTTTTTTGATCACAAAAAATCATCACATAAAATTGAATTAAAGCTGCTTATTATTATAAATATAAAGCTTTCTCAATAGGGTTTGTGTAAATGAATATGTCATAGCCTTTAGTAATGAAGTCTGAATACACTTTGTGCATGAACCTAGTGCTTATTATAATTAATATTGTAATTCTAAACACAGAAAATGAGTATTAATAAAATTGTATCTCTCATTTGTACAGAGCAGTACAATCAAGTTCATTTGCTACTTAAGCCACAGACTTTTCTGAAATGTGCATTTTGTCCTATTTAAAATACTTTTCTGAAGAAGCGTGTTTCTGTGAGGAAATAATATTAAACAAATTACAAAAATCAGTACGTGTACCTGTACCTCTTGATGTACAATATGTAGTATCTACTCTATCTACCTGTGATCTCAATAATTTTACCATTTCTAATACGTAATGAATAATGTGTAAACTGAAAATATATTTTATGAAATAAAGTTTTTCTTACAACGTACTGGTGTTAAATATCGTTTTAATTATCAGGTCTGGTTAGCTAAAGAGTTGCTTACGCTGAAGAGAAAGACATGAATATGCATTGTGTATAAAGTAAAGCGAACACAAAAAGGCAAGAGTATATATAAATACTTCTACATAATGTCATTTTTGTCTATTATTTTATTATTGCATTCATTCTTGGAGAAATAACTTATTTTCTTCCGGCGCAAGTGGATTTCTAGGGAAAACAGAGAAAGCAACTTGTTTTCTTTCCCGGTTGTTACCGTCGCACGGTACGGGTAATACATGGCGCCAGGAAATTATGGTTCGGATTTTGGATCCCCTTAAATAGTTTGTGTCGGTTTTGTTCGAGAAGAGAAAGTCCACATATAAGTACCTATTTTAAGTGAGCGTAGTCTCCTGTTGTTTTGGATGTTCCTTTTATCCGTCCCGTCAATGCAATCCCCCATAGTTATTGCATTAGTTAATTTTAGAATGATTTTCAAACATTAGAAATCCAGCGTTGTCATTCCCTGGTTTAAAAGTAATCAAAACGTTACGGCAGTTATTGTTGTCAGTGAAAGTTGACAGTTGCTTTCATTCCTACCGTCTCAAATTAAGTCACAGTGAAATCAAGTAAAAGCATTGCAATTAATAGTTACAAACATTGTACACTGTACATTAAATCACGTCAATTCTAGAGTTAACTGAAGAAACGGTTAACTGCCGTGTTTTAACTGTCTAGTGGTTCTATAGCATCATTTAATTCGCTTACTGATTTCCAGTTCTGTGTAAAATATCTGAGTGACAATAGTAATATTGGACTATATTCAGGTCGCATCTTCAGTTGTTGACGTTTTTGTCTCATGCTTTTCATGCTCTAATTTCTAATATAATATTTCAAGTAGTGATGCACACTGCATACATCTCTGACTCTGATAAGAGCTATGGAAAATCAGTGGTTACGTAACTAATGTAAACTGCAAAGTAAAGCTGATATTAAAAGATGATGCATTTGATTGGAAACTGAAAACGAATAACCATGCATTGAAAATTGAAACGATTCCCGATTGCAATAAATGTTGGCTGTTTATTTAAAAAATGTTGGGTTATCATGTCATACCGACTTAAGTGCATTTTTGTTCAAAATACCAGCAGTCAAAAAAACTTTCTTTTCGTGAACTTTGTAAACTACTGTTGACTGTGTTGACAAATCAATGAACTGCATGATGACATGATTGTGCTTGAACTAGTAAAAATGAAGATCCTTTGTTTGTCTCAAATGTTGGTTTTTCTTGAGTTTAGTGCAGTATAGTTCTCTAACAAGCAATTCGTTTTAATGTACTGTTACATATCTTATGAGTTCTTCCCACATTATGATCAAGAAAAGGAATAATCGCAATGAAAGGTTATGCGTGGGACGACGGGATGAAGCAATTTGTCTTTGCTGGTAAGTATGTGTTGCAAAAGTAGCTTATTGGGTCTGTAAGGTTGATTTCAATTCGAACTAATAACAAATTCAGTTTATTAGTCAACTATTATAAAGTACGATAATTACGCACCACTACTGTGTCATAAAGATATCAATAGAGAAAGTTTTACTTTCCCTAAAATTGGTGATTATTTGAGTGATAGATATTCCTGGATATTCCCTGTATATGTCAATATGTGTACAGTGAATGATAATCTCAGTAGAGTGCGCTGAATATCGAGTAAGCTTTTGTGAATTTGCGGCGTCCCTGATTCAGTAGCTAAGAGTGAGATGCAAAAACGTGAGATTGCAGGCAGGAAAACTGAGATGTTATAATATGCTAAATCCGTGCTAAATCTAATATGCTATATATTTTATTATAAGATATGCTCACTAATTACTAATTACTAGTCTCAGTGAATCCAAATAAAATATCGAAGCTTCTTCGGTTTGACATTATGTCATTGAAAAAGTAAGTGGCACAATTATAGGACAGTTTACATAGATTAGAAAACGGTTGAGTAAGTATACTCAACGGTAATACGACAATTTATCTAATATTAGATAAATTAATTAGATTTCTGTAGATGTGACCATGTCTTCAATATGCAATCTTTATAATAGTAACTATCTTAATCGTTTTCAAAATTACTGATGCTATATATTACAGATGGTGTAACGTAAAACGTAGCGATGTCGTTTTCTTAATAAGACATTTATAATGGATTTTGATCAATAAATAGTCTGGAAGCATATGTTACTCGTCGAAGTATTGGGTGATATATTTAGTTTTTGCATTACGTGCAAGACTTCTTCATAGTTACGTGCTAGGAGTTTACTTATGTGGACACAGAATGGGTCATTGTGTCGCATCTTGAGACTAAAAGCTTCAGATAATTTACGGAACAACTTTTTGCACTTCTAAGGCTTACTGGTTTACATTTTATTTCATTGAAATAGTTCTGCCATCATCTATAACCAAGTGAAGAAGTTTTTGAGAAAACTCATTTAATTTATAATATGATAGTCTGTGCTATTTTTGTATAAATAGATTCTGTGTCTGGGGAAAGTTTGCTGAGTCCATTAAGAAAGTCGTAAGTCTGTCTCTCCGTAGGATTTATACAACTAGGGCATTTAGCTTTCCTGTCTCTGAAAAAAGTTATCACCAAAAGTTGTTTTCCAAGATCGCCGTCTGTGTACGAGTGCAGGCAGGACATTCAAGTGTGCCTCTCACGCACTCAACTTCATGTCCTTTCTTCATTCAACTTTGAGCCATTTTCACTTTTCAGTTATAAGTGGCTAAACTCATTATTTTACGGTATAATGACGCTGGGACTATCCTTCCCCTAAAGAAACCCTTGCTATAGACAAAAATGAATGGTGGACATTACTTTTACAGTTTTACATGTATAACTCAGAAGTGGCAATGAAAAGTTTCAACATTCTCACAGTGTAAGTCTCTACTGACGAAGAAGATGAATTACTAACAAGATATCCTACTTTCTATTGAGATAATAAAACTTTTCCCTTTACACTTTTTCTTTTGCTCTTAGGATTTTTGATTAAAAGCTTTTGAATTCCCGGAGTCAGCAACTCCTTTTTTTGAAGTAAAAGCAAAAATGTAAATAATGGCATTATAAATGTCATGTCATTGTGAGTATTGGTGTAGTTTACGTATGGTCTACCGTTTAGCACTTTCGCAAAGGGTTGCAACTAACCATTAGATTACCCTCATAACAGTCAACAAGTTTGTCAATAGTTTTTAACGAACTTATTTTTCTCTAGTAAAAGTTGTTTTCTCAAGAGTGAAACTTACTTACTTTGTGTAGTCAAGTAAGTTTAATAATGGGTATCGACGAAAAGGAATTACAAAGCAAGAAGGCTATAAGCCATTAATCTTTTCTGCTATGCAGTTGAGTTGTGCAACTTTGTAATTTGATTATTTTTTACAACTTCGTCTTTTGCGCCGTAATTTTTTAACGTTTTTTGTGTGTTTACTCGAAACAGTGTTTGAACAGTCTAGAGGAGGAAGTAAACAGTTGTAATTCCTGTAATTTATTCAAAAGTTTAAAAAATGCAAGAATGTTGATACAGACTATCGATTTCAGGGATGGGTATGTTGATCATTGGCGTTTGAGCCAGTTTGAGGTCATATTTAAGGTCATCCAGTCCATTCCTATTCTTGAATTCGCCAATCTTGTTCTTTAGGTGCAGGAAAAATGTAAATAATTAGGTACGTACCTTTGGTACAGAAAATAAACAAGAATTGAATCTCTTTTTTTAGTTTGCTTTGCTTTGTCTTTAATGATGTGGGTCGTTAAATAGAGCAAAAGGATTAAATGACGCAGTTTTGTAAATGTCAATCTCATTAAACTTAGCGTTTGCTCTGCTGGTGGAAATAATTATCTCAATTTTAAGAGCGATGATCCATGAACTTTTGTGTAATTACCAATTAGCTTTCTTTTTGTTCAGGAAAAAATGGGCAATTAGAGGGGAATAAGCAAATTGATACAATTATTTCTTTAAATGCTAAATTATATGACTAGAGATGAAAGTTGGTAGTTTATGACGCAATTCGGATGCATGGAGATAGGCACGAAAGTAGTATCAATCTCAATCTACTTCTTTTATAATTATTGTGAAATGAAATATGAGAACATTAAATAAACGTTGAAATGTATATGAGTATTTATATAAAGTATAGTCTTCTGTTGGAAACAGTGAAATTAGAGTAGAGGAAATTGCTCTTCGGCTTTCATTCTAATTGCGTTAAAGAAAATTATAGTGATTGTAGTCGTTGTGAGAGTGTCACCATTACAAATGGACTAATCTGCTATCTGCTGAAATTGAAGCAATCATTAAAGAACAAAAGTACGTTTTCACGTATATAGGCAGGATTAAGAAACGAGAAATTAATTAGCTGTTTTATAGTGGATATAGTATAAGAAGTTGGATTCTATGTCTGCGTGCTCTAGTTCTAGAAAGTAATGAGTGTAGGGATATTCGGACATTATATTTTGTTCTTCGTTGGAAACTGGAGAGTATTTGGCCTGATTCCACGGAAATTACCTCTGTGCTGCACTGCAAACCAGGATACATTAATTACCATGAACTATTTCTAGGAGATTCTATTTTGTTCATGATTTGAAAACAAAGGAGTTGGAAATGTCGGAGAATAGTGACACTAATTCTAAACTGCTTATAAAAGTAGCAATAAATGTTGTTTTCCATTTAGATTCTAAGTAGTTACGTATTTTCTGACATGTTGGGATTACGTCAGTCAATTTAATAGTTTCACTGGAGTTTTTTAATGGGAATTGTTAGGGAGGGAAGGAAATAGGACAGGATGCGTCTCCTTGCTCTGTTATTACATTAGACAAAGTAAATTTCGAGGTGTTGGTTAGTAGTACACTAGCGAAAGGTTTGATTTGTTATGTAGACTGTTTGCCGAATCTTGTCGAATTTGCCAGTTTTTTGGTTGATTGCTCAAGCGTCTAAGTCGACTGCTCTAGTAAGTATAGCGGCACTAAGAAAATCTATCTGTTGGAAGGCTAAGGAGCAAACATTGCATAGGAGGGATTTGGGAGAGATGTGAATTTTATAGCTAACAAGTTTCGTCGTTACATAACACAGGAGCTTGTTATATTAGACTCTGCACAAATCTAATCCTCATTCTTCTAAAGCCGAGAGATGAGCTTAGTGCTTGCTTACTCTGCTTACTTACTTAGTTTGAGGGGACCTTAAAAAACTTTGGCTCTAAAGCACTTTATTTCTATCGGCAATGGATGACTAGAGATAGCTATAAGCTCAACGAGCCTTTTCTTGTCCTGACTTCACTATAATGTATTTATCTATCTACAGAGTATATATATGTCCCTATGTATGAGTATGTATGTATTTACAAGGGAAGGTACATCCTCTCAATGCTACGAAGTTAGCCTTGGGAATCAAGCATCTCCTCTTTTCCTTTGTACTTTGATCATGAGGAGAGAAAATGCGAGTTCATCTGCCTGTTCTTAAACTCATTAGATAAACTGAAGATGAGATAGAAGGAAAACATCTGACAGCAGCATCCTCTCGACTCCCAGTCTCTTTCCTTTCAATAGAATAGGTATTTTCATCTTATTTCCCTCCTGGCAATAGCTCAGCAACCCTCCACGTTTCCTTCACCTTTGTCCCTGAATCAGTTTACTCTGCAAAATATCTATTATCTCATTTCTGTAGACAAAATATCGAGATGAGTCCACATGCATGTACACAAATTCTTTCTATCTCTCTCTCTCTCTCGTTTTTACCTCGAATTCAATGGCTAGACTTTCTGATTTCACAATACAAAGAAAGACGAAGGACGGATTTGTAATTCTTTGGATTAAACATTCACCGCTCACACTATGTACCCACCCACAAATCCCCTGTTACTCTTCAACTCTTAATCTTCATTAATATTTTATGCTGGACCAGACTTCGTCTGAAACAGATACACCAGAATGTATGTCTACTACCCTCCTCCTCCTATTAACTTTCCTTTCAGACGATAAGGAAATTAAAGTTTGTCTACCCTGGCCATGGCCTGTATACCTGATCCTCAAGAACGCACAACACAAATGACGGAAAATTACAAAATCTATTTTAACAACTTAAGAATGAAACGTAATTACTATCATGGATTTTGCCATTAGCTCCTTTTGTTTACCACTTCAATTGTTATTCTACTCATTCAAAGATCCTAATGTTTGGGTTTTGACTCTTCTTCCAGAGAATTTAAGTTTACATGGGTTTTGGAATCAGACTTGTTTGTTGACTCGCTAGAAAAGTAGATCAGCCGAAATGCACATATTGGCATGTTCGTTTGCTAATTCAAGATTTAAGGTTGCAATCCTCGAAATTGCTCCATTACATTTTCTCCGAATTATAAAATTGAATAGAATAATGAGATGGAAATAAGTATAGCGAAAGAGAGAGAAGGGAAAAGGTGGGGTGACATAGAATTAGATCACCGCTTTTATTTCATTGCCAGTGCCAACTTGTTTTCATCCTGATTGCTAAGAGTACAGAAAGGATTATATCATTTTAGAGAGTTAGCGCACGTAGAGGATGTAAATAGGTTCTAAATACCAGTTCTAATCGGTTTTCAGTGAGTGTAATGTCATTTTTGAGCAGAGTCTGGTTAGGTCAGCATGTTTTAAAGACGCGTGTTTATTGCATGCTCAGTAAAGGACATTCATTGGGATTTACAGGCTTTTCTCCCACTGTAGCCAACTAGTCTACTCGTGCAGAAAGAAAATAGAAATGTAAGATGTTTGTGGAGGAATAACACGTTACACGATTGCTAACACCAACATAACACTCATTGCCAAAGGCAGACATTCAAACAAGCTCATCGCAATAAAAAAACAAGGAACGGATTAACTAAAGCTTAAATTGCAGATCGCAGCTGTTCCCTGTAGCCGAGCTCTTCTTTCCTTAGTATTAGTAGCCCGAAAACTAATACTAATGAACATAATATAATTTTGGTTTATGGGAAAAGAGATATTTAGCATCCGCTATGATTTAACTACACACATGCGAGTGAATATTAACTTAGTTGCTATTTTTCCCTTGGCTCTGATTATCCTAAGCGTGGGCAGGGACACCTCTCTCTCTCTCAGACCAGCAGTGAATAATGTGTTCAGGGTTCATTGTATCTATAAAATGAAACTATGTATATATTCTGATATGATTTTATACGGAATGCGCTAAATGTGCATCACACGTGCACATTTAATGTCTTTCCGCAACAATTTCCGTGATTTGTATCTACGGGTAATTGTCTATTTATTTTAGTAGACTTCTCTTTGCTAGTTTAGCTCATTTGCACCACATCCTTTTCTTCACGAGAATGCATGTGAAGTAGGAGTGATAGGAAACTGTTCATAAGATGTTCAAGATGTGTTTGGCTCTCGTGGTACCACACAATTATTTTATTATACAATGCTATCATCGTTGATGCATTCACATTCTGTCATTCTATATACGTCAGAAAGAATGTGCATATGCAATCATCTTATTTTTGTTGTCGCTCTTTTCTGTTCCAGTAACAGCTCGTTTTCCTATGTGAAAATGGGCATATAAATTCATTAAGTCTTCATTTTCATTGGGTAGATACATTGGGATTAGCATTGCTATCATAATTTCCAATTACTGTGATCCTAATAGCGATAGTTTTGGGGATTGTTGTCCATGCATAAGGGAATATATTATTAGTTGTTAGCATTATTACTGTGAAACATGCTCTGTTTATTATCATGTAGCGCGACAGAGGTGTATTTTTAGTAATGACGCAGACTTACAGATTGCCAGCATCATGTTCATGGCTAGATATTATGTGAGTGACTTCATCTCTGGAGGATAACCTATCAGCTATCCAATATGAAATGAATATGCTAAAAATCTTTCCTCTCATCTCATAACCACATTACACACACCATTTTCTTCAGCTAATCAACATCTCATATTTAGCAATCGAACACGAAAGGATTTATGCATGTGCTGAGCGAATGTCAGTTCAGTGAACAATGTAACTATTGTGATGCGAGTCACGGCAGTTTCTAGCTTCACCTTGTACCTGAAACGGATCCATCCACTTGTTTACGTGAAGTGAATATCTGTGTCTATATAATCTTTAATAACTATTATGCTTTCCTATTGACATTGTATTCGCATAACTTTTATGCTAATCTAAATAAACGTATATGAAGGAGGCAGAGGCAAAAAATAAAAAGATTTTCTAGGTTAAATTCTACTATATCAAATTCATTAGCGTACTTACTACATCCTTTTGTTAATTCACCTTGCTAACGAAGGATGACATTTTTTTTAGTACTATTTTCGTATTTCTACTACCCTGGCTGTCCTGTCACTGTAAAAGGGAAATTTAATTATAGACTGCCAGAGACTTGTCTTTGGCTAAATCTACTGACTTTCTCAATGAAGATTGCTCTTAGTAATTTACAGTAATAAGCTCTAGTTGCCTTTTATCAGTTATTCAATTAATTCTCAAGAGCAGAAAAGCAATTTCTTTACGTTTTCTACTATCTTTTCACAAACTCATGCTAAATGCACTCTATTGTAAGCTTCAGTAATAGATCTTAGATGAGATAACAGATATGAGCAGTTAATGAAGTCTGATAAGGAATATATTGATGTACTATAAGCTGTTAACACACCACCTACACATTTAATTGATTTTTGCTTTCCAATTTCATCAACCACTATTTACTTGGCGTCTATTGTTCTGCATGGAAGATTGCTCAAATCTGGGAATTACAATTTACAATGCATGCGTAGCTACTAAACAAATATCTAAATATAGTTGACAGAAAAATAGAATCGTGGATTTTATTTCAATGTCAAGAAGTCACTTTCAAATTCGGTTCTGCAATTTGTCCCTAGACAAATGCAAACATGTTTTGTTGAAATTTGTCAATTGTAAATACGTCACATTCTAGCTTGAAATTATTTATACCTGCTCTATTTCCTACTGTAGTTTCATGTTAGTATTTTTCATAGCTCTTCTGTTATTCATGCACATCCTTAATTTAAGTATGTGTTGCCCTTTTTCCAGACACACGATCCAGGTAATTTGCTTAGTGCTTGAACAATCGAATATAGCATTATATTATTGCCAAACAAAAACTAAGCCATATATATGAACTCTATTATTTACCGAGCCTTCAACGAAAGTTCAAAACTTACTTCTCTACTGTAAACAATACTGATAAGAGCTTTCTACATTCCTATTGAATATTGATACTTATAGCCTGAGACAAAATAATAGCCGATATCAGTGTATGTAGTGTTTGATGCGCAAAATACATGTACAATGATGTTTTGATAAAATATTCAAATTTTGTAAGTACTACAATGAAAATTCCATGAAGGTCATTTCAAAAGTAAGAAAAACAACAACATACGAAAATACGAAAACAGACAAGTCCTATCGGGCAAAACGTTTTGCGCTTAATACAATTAAAATAAATTATCAAATATACTAATCTGTCGTTGCTCTAATGTGGATTACTAATTAAAATCACAAGTATTGTACGTTGAACAGATCCTACTTTACTATCTATCCTACTGAGACTAATGTATCTTATGTATCAGCAGATTAATGGCACCTAGTAGTAAACGCAGTTAAGTATGGAAAGTAAATCACGATGTGCATACTGGTATTATGATGATACTGCTGATTGTACTTGATAAATCTTAAAATTAGTCATTGCCTATGTCATGTGCTTTCTTATGGAATTTGTCGAATGGTCATATAGTTTTATAGTTCATTGCATAAATATTTCCGAAGTAATTTAGTGGGTTGAGAATTAATATGTGTCGTGTGTAAGCACGCTGTTTGGAAAAATTGGGCAGTACCAATAGTATTTAAGATAGAGAAGCTATTATTATCCTACACGGATCGATTTTTACTTAATATGTAGTACAATAAAGTTTGAGACGTAGCTTATCTCCTTTATCTATCAGCAGGATACTATTTATGGGAGTAAGTTCCAACCTCCTCGTTTTCTGAATTCCAATATTCACGCCAGAACTCCTTGAAGTTAGCCCAATATCTTTAGTTATTATGGCCCAAGGAGAGTTTGGAATGACAATTAAGAAATGTATATTGAGTTTTATGTCCTTATAGCTCTCTGCGTATACTTTCTATAGTCTTTTATTATTCTCTCAAGTAATTGCGTCCCCATTTGGTTCATATTCATGGGAGTGTACCTATTTTCTGTGCAAACACTCTCTGTTTGCCTTCATTATACAATTCAGTGCAGACTGCAGAGTCTGTGTTTCCTACTTTGGTCGACTCTCTTCAATGGACATCTCTCTCTCTCTCTCTCTCTTTGTAGACAATGTAGGGTGTAGGTACTTATAGGCATGGCTAATATACCCGTGCTCGTACCCGTGATACTACGATTAGGTATACATTGCCGTACTTTGCATTCGAAACTTAATAGCTGCGCCAAAGCCAACCAAACCAACCCAACTTTACCGCAAAACTATCTATCGGATAATGGAGCTGTGGTTACTGAATAGAGAAGTTGGCAGTTGGTTAGCAGGATACCTACAGATTTTGCACTGGATTTCATATTTCATATACATTGAATTTTGTACTTCTCCTGAGATCCTGCTAGGCATTTTGACAACAACAAAGAATTCCTACTAACGGAATTTAGGAAAGTTTACGTAGTTAAACACAATTACGGATTACAAATAATCAACTTAATAACAATACCCATAATGACCCTTTCGTAAGAATATGTCTCATAATCATCTGCATTTTATCCCTATTAGTTGTATCTGATAGAACCTTGGGACTACAATCTATTGTACTAATGGTAATTTTAACTAATGATTATGATATATGTCTTCGTAATTTAATAATCTCCAGAGGAAAAATTAGAAAAGTGTACGTCATCTGTCCTTGTGTACGCACAGTCAAATGTCTCCGTCTGTAGATAATAAATAGTTATCTATAATGATTTTAATGATAGCGATGAAGGAATCAGTTTCTCAATTAAGGGCTTCAATAATAATTGTGTTCGTGATGTGAGTAATGATTTATATGACGGGGAGTAACTGGAGAACTTCTTTACATTTGTCTATCTATTGTAAAATCACTTACAGAATCGCCAAAAGAAAAAAAACTTCTATCAGCTATTCAATTGGAAGAAAATTGATTCTTCACCAAAGAAAATCATGCATGTTGTAGTGGAATAAGAATGATTCTAAGTATTAACTACGCTACTAATGAAAAGTAATAATGCTTAATATTTACATTCCCTGGGTGCACTGTCAAGATATATTTGTAAAAATAGTGCTGACTGGCTCTGTGCTAATCCGTGCTTCTACCTTTCAGATTTACTAACAAAATTACCAATTTATTGCAACCGAAAGGCAAAATTACGTGTTTTACTTCTCGCATAATACCTCCGCGACATCGATGTCATCACATGGCTAACGATAAATTGTAGCAAACAAATAGATGTAAATTGTATAAATATTATCGTTGAAATGAATATGAGACCACGATACAATATAGGTGCATATGTAATCATTTGTGAATTTAGGTAGATTTCCCTTAGGGTGAACGACATAGAATGTTGGAAGTGTTGGAACACGGTAACAAGGTGTGCTCATACTTTCCAACGTTATAGATCATCATGGAACTAGAACGTGTTTTATTTTTTATCTAACTGTTAGTGTTACTGTCTGTGAGAGGGAGGTAGACGCTCATAAGTGGTAAAATGTCTGGAGATCTACTCAGGTTTTTTGTTTCTTATTCCGACTGTCTGCAATGGCATGTTTTTTTCATTCATCAATGACTTTGCAAATATATAATGCTTTATTTGCAAGTCAAATGTGATTAGGCCATTCAATTCGGTTTCAGTCTTATGCTGGTGAAAGGGTACCTTACTTAAGATATTCATAGAAACGCAAGAGATTTTTATGTAAAAGTAAATACTTAAGGCTTTTAAAGGTAGAAGAAATCTTTGATGCGTGCATCAAAGGGATTCTTGACTTGTGCATGTTTAATCCTTGTCAGTATTAATGCTTTCACCATACACACACGTTCTCAGAACTCACAACCTTTGACTCCCACTTATATTTACATCAACTGTCTACATTTCCATTGTAGGCTGCTCTAAAATATTAGTAGAATAGTGAAATGCTGTAACAATTCTAAAATTAGTAGGACTTTGTAATTTATCCCATACCATACGCAATGAACTCCTTCTAAAATGATAAACATTTAGTATCCACTGCTTCGATGTCTATATAGCCTTTAGTTTGACATTTTCATAAGAATTGTTTGGAAATTGTTAAATAGACTGAGGTAAATACAAATATGACGATTATTGGTTTGGTGAAAATGTGCACTATTACACTTCCATTTAGAAAACAGAATATGTAGAAATGCCTGTATAAGCCATAATGATAGAACGGAGCTTTATTAAAATGAGTCTGCGGTCAAAGGAAGTAACAAAACTGCGACTTGAAAGTGAAATATTTCATTGAAGTTGATTGAAGTATGTGGACAAATATGACAATGAAGAGCTTGGCAGCACATCATTTAAAATCCATAATAACAAGTCTGGCTGTCGAATTTGTTCAGCTGTCTCCCCCGCTAGTGTTAGTTCGTGGGAAAGGAGTTGCGTGGGTGTATATATTTAACATTTCATTTCGCGTTGAGAATGGTAGTTATTAGCAGAGATAGCAGTAAATCCCCCATAAAATTTAATGTCTCAATAGGCATGTATTGTGGATTATCGAATAGCTAACGTTTTCGTCAATAAAATCCTAGCTAGAAACATCCATGCGTGTTGGAAAAAATAGAGTGCCGACTTCTTTTTGTCTGTCTAGTCTGTGCATTGGTCTATGTTTTACGACGTCGTAACAAGCTACACATTTAAAAAGTGTCCTACATATTGTAGATAGATGTCTGTAACGAGGTGAATTTGTAAAACTGTGCTCTGTGAGGATTTGATTAGGAATTCTCTTTGTTAGTCAGATGTACAAATACGATAATTGGCATTGACTCAGCAATCTAAACAGAGAGCTCTCTTAAGGCGAGGTTGACATAATTTCCAGCCCTGACTGATTCAAGAAGAACAGCTTTATGTAAAGGAATGAAATGAACATTTTTGAAATCTGCTCATATTTTTCGAGGGTACAGGTTTCCAGCATTTTCAAAAATAAAATTCTGTATAGAATAATTAGGGGTTTTTTGGAGTAGGGCGTAAAGATGGAAAACATTTATTTTGATTTTTATTGTATGTTTAGAAAGACAAAGTTTCATAAATTGAAACATGTGCCCTATAGAATATTTTCCTCTTTTTTTGATAGTTTTTGCAACTTTGTACGTATTTCTCCAAAATGTCGCAATCAGGGCTGGAAAATTATTTGAAATTAGACTCAATGCCAGGGCGGAAAAGCACCATATAGAATCCTTATGGGAAAATTTTAAAATTCTTTTTGCAAGGTCCTATCTAAATATCTCAGAACCTTGTGAAATACTCCTTAAAAAACTCTCGTTTCTGATGTACGTCCGTTATGTAATGTTACATGGTTTGAAGTTGGAGTTGACATTTGATTTGTACGCTGTTATCAATATGTCATGGGCCAGTGTAGTAGATACACGGAAGGCACATAAGTTCTAGAATTTTTTATAGAATTGTCCTTTAAGGCTATATAGATATTATTATCTTGCGATGTCGTATTTTATATGAATGGATTCACTTGCTCAGTGGGTTGTGTAAACGAAAAAGGAGAGCTAGCTGATAAATGTGTGGTATTGACGAAACGGGGAAATCAATAGTAGAACTATAGGAGAACTTGGTGTAAAGTTGCATGGTGCAGGTACACAAAAGAGTGAAGAAATGATGGTATGTGTGTGCACGCTGAAAGTTGTAGGGCATCTAGGTAGCTTTTGGGTAGCACGCAAAATTACGTTGCTCAGTTAGGCGAATATAAAAGTTGAAAGAGGAGCTACTTAGAGGGAAAGGTATAGAGTTTCCTGTTATTTGCGAGAGGGAAAGTAAGTGGAGTCACATTATAGGATTTTAGCAAGCGTAGTGTAGACTTTATAAATAGTAACTCTCCGTAGAGAGAGTATCGATGAGTTAGGGACTGGTTTATCCTGTGGATGCAGTCGTGTATTTCAATATTCAACGTCCTACACAATCTAAGGCACTACCTACGTCTTTTCAAAGAGTAATACTAAGCTTTTGCTATAAACTATTGTTGTAACGCAATTATTGATTGCGAGTTGGTTGCTGTGCTGGAACTCGGAGAGGAGAAAAGAGAAAATATGAAACGAATGAGTTCACCATTTCTCTTGACGTAGCTGTAGCCACGCTCTTAAAGTAAAACGAGCTTGGAAATCTAAGGCCGCAATGGCAATGTGCATTTTAAGTAATGATATTTGAGGATCATGTATACTATTAGTAGCATTAGCTACATCTATACATGTCGACTAACTGACTAATGCCACTTCGTTTTGTTTCCCTCTTCTCAGTTTCGCCCATTAACCAAATGTACTTATTTACATGATACGAGAACATATAGGGCTCAGTATAAGGACTTTGTATATATTTGTGTTCAAGACAGCCAACCCATTCCTGAATGGTGTGGAATGCTCTAACTTTACGGCTTTCTACTTTCCTTCGACATGGTGAAAGGAAATTGGATAATCTTTCAAAGTATTAGGCAAATCTATGGAGAAAGTTACCGGCCCGGGTTAAAAGCTCACTTCCTATAAAAAGTTACACGATTTTTCCTTGTTGCTAAAATTCCTTGGCATTGCTCTATGTTTACTTTATCAATCGAGAGATTAGATATTTCCACTCTCCTCACTCGAGAAAGCAAAAAAAACTTTTATTTATTTCCTTTCAAACTATTTATATCGGAGACATGCTACCTGCTCTGCTCTATACAACATACATACACAACTACCTATAAACCAAATGTTTTCTTATATGTGTCATTGCCATGTTTTCTTTTTGACAATGACAACTTGTCAGTTCTATTCCTGATCCTTATAAAAGCAACAAATATTTATATCTCCTTTTCTAATACATCTTGGCGTATGTAAACCTACTAAGTCTGTTGTTGACGATAAGATTTATTCTATTTGACATGGGCATAGTTACCTATTCAGTGATGTAAATATATCCTTCGTTTCACCTCACATTATTACAATCTCACGAAATCACACAATAGAGGACACACATGTGAAACTATATTCTATATTATTTTTAGTATGTAATAATTATAGTCTAGTGGTGCATATACTATTGAATCATTAATATTATCTGTAATTATAATATTATTATCATCCCTATTATTACTATCTTATAAGACTAGTGTCATTTTTTGCTTTATTTCTGACTATTATTTTTCAAAGTGTTTTTCCTTCTGTAGGATATCCTGAAAGGCTATTTTTAACAAGATTCTATGTAAGTAGTAGTCATAAATCGCATACTTAGTTTTCTTAATGACAGATGTGCCTCAGTCGATATGGTGTTACTCAGCAAGCATAGATTGGTTGTAATATCTCACTAGGTACGGAATATGAAGAAAGATACATAGTCAATAGGTACTAGTGCGCTACGGGGGGACTGATTGAAATGGCAATGTTTGTCTAACGCAGGAAAAAGCAGTTGATCTGCGGCATTAAAGTGAGATTGCTATTACTAGCATTACTAAGTAAGTATATGCTATCTTAAGTTCAGAGCACAATATTGGAATTTCGTTGAGACAGCACTTTGTGGATTCGATGAATCAAAGTGTAAATGGATGAGGCTGAAAGAGCTGGTGCTAGCTTCTATCTTTTATCTTTCCCAAATGACTGCAATAGTGTCAGTGGCAGCTTTCACTTTTTCTCTGTCATATACTCACTCATATATTTTTTACGGAAAGTCATTTTCGGCGCTTCAAGATTTTCGTTACGCACTCTTTCCAAATTAACATTTGCTACACGTGCACATTAGAAGACATAAAGAAAGTATTTTTCTTCCCGTAAATTTCACTCACCTGTATGTATAGTTTAAGCTTTGAAATTGTATTATTGTGTTGACGTAAACCATGAAATACTATAGCACAAAATCATTTTTATTCCCTGAAAATGAGTAATTAATATTCCTCAATGTTTCTTGATTTATTTATTATTATTTTTATCCTTCCAAACTGTAGATGAGTTTGATTTTTAACAATCAAGCTTTTTTGTGCGGACCCCTTCAAAAGTTGACGAAAGTGACAAAAATTGATGTCTAAAATCGGTATTGACACGGTTAGGATAGTAAAATATTTTTAAAAAATCTGTGGGGACGTGGGGGGTCAGGGGAATTTTTTTAGCTGGGAACAGAGATTATATGGAAACGGCTTGTCATAAATTGACGGGACTTTTTTCTAAAATTGTAAAATAGTTGCTTCATCAATACAGGACATTGGTTTTTCTCGATTCGAAACTTTAACCCACCCAAAATTGAAAAACCTTAAAAAGTCCCGTCAATTTATGACAAGCCGTTTCCATATAATCTCTGTTCCCAGCTGAAAAAATTCCCCTGACCCCCCACGTCCCCACAGATTTTTTAAAAATATTTTACTATCCTAACCGTGTCAATACCGATTTTAGACATCAATTTTTGTCACTTTCGTCAACTTTTGAAGGGGTCCGCAAAAAAAATCTTGATAGTCAAAAAACAAACTCAGATGCAGATTAGTCATTTCATTAGGTTAATTTAAAAATCAGGTGTGAAATAAAGACAATAGTAATTAGTTAGTCTTTATTAAATTTATATTGGCTGTCTGAGGATAGAAAGGAAGTTTTAATTCATCCAACTGCTAATACTAGTAATACTGTACAGGAAAGGCTGATCCTCCCTGGTCCATGCCCTTTTCAAGAAATATGGCAATTCATACGTGACGACTGTTCGTGGAGCAAAATGCAAGATATTCCCTACAGCTATTTCTTGTATGTATTATGCAATGTATTATGCTACTATGCACCGACTTCGTTTCATGGTTGAGAAAGTCGGTTCTGTAGAAATAGGGAAAGTGGAAGTATAAACAGTACAAAGTACACTTAATGTAATAGTAGGCTGACTATAAGAATAAGTTATGGGATCTAGAGACACAATTTCGTTCGATAGACGATGTTAGTCTCAAGCAGTTAAAAATGAAAAGGGTAAAGAATCAAGAAAAAACGATCGGAGAAAACGGCTTTCTTTATTGCTTGAGTTTCGTGGGAGATACCTTGAAGCACTTTAGAGATATTGCTGATACAATGCATTATCTGCGTAGGCTGGGAACGCTAACAGTATCTGTTTCATAGTATTATCTCCAGTTAAGAGTTAAGAGCTCCACGAATTGGCCCATAAGTCTTTTCTCCGATTTTTCTAGAAAATCTTTTGAGTTTCTACTTTGATCACCGTGTGTAATATATCCTGGTGTTGGATTACCATCGTCCAAATCGCAACGAGTACGACATGCCTGTGGATATCCCACTCCCAGCCTTCCTTTTTGTAACTATTCCTGCATCATTACTAAGTTATAAACTTTTGTCGTTACGCTTAACGTAACATTCTGGTTGATAAACCTAGATTTTTTCAATAAAGCAAAATATCTAGGCTGCGTCAAAGAGCAAGATAATTTTGACAGGTTAACTTTAATACTAAAGTACTGCACAAAAGTCCGAAAAATAGTAACTAATATCCCATAAAAATAATGGCCGTACATTTATAAACGATTGCCTTCGAGCACTAATCTATATAATCAACATAAAAAACAGACTTTTAAAGTAAATAGTATCTTAATGTGTGAAATTGTGTAATAAATATGGCATATAATATGTACATTAAACGCTCATGCACAATAATAATGATGCGCTGGGTGGAACCGAAAAATACTTGTTAGGATTTTTACTAATCATTATAACATTAATTTAAAGATATCATTAATTTGTTCAGTAAGCCGAAGAAACTAAGAAACTGAATATCTCTGATTATTCAGTAGCATGCACGATATTCTTCCTCGTATCCTTTATCTACCTCTTCTTGGGACCAGTAACATATTAAGATATGGTAATATTTTGCAAACCGACGAATGCAGCTGGTGGAAAAAATGTAAAAGGGAATGGGAGTAGTAAATGGTTTTCTTGTAGATTTGTAGAGATATTTTTATGATATTTTCTAAAACCTAGGCTAGATATCTCGGAAGTATTGTAAGTCGTGAAATGGATGTATTAGTGTATGATTGAAGATTATGGATGTTGGAAAACCGTGGGAGTTTGTAAATGGAAAACAAAAAGGAGTATGTAGGAATAGCTGGCGTTCTTTCAGAGCGTACGTAATTTTATTTGATAAGCTAAGAACTAGGAGGGGACTCCCAAACATGATTTCTATACTTTGTGTTAATTCTAAATGGGAAGAGAAAGAGAGGATCGACCCTGGAGACTGTGAAGTGGATTTGGTTTTCTTCTTCTTCTTCGAGGAGTTTTGGATTGGATTCAAAGAGACGAGGTAGAGAGGTAGGTAGTAGGTAGGTAGGTGTAGGTAGGAAGGAGAAAGCGAGGTAAGGCGAAGCGAGGGACGGAAGACAAGAGACAAGAGCCAAGGAATTGTGAATGTGAATAAGAATTCAACGAGGCTCTCAAATCGAATTTCAAACAACATAAGCTTGAGTTTAGCTGGCTCTCTGTCTACCGCTCAGTCTGTAGAATATTTTCACTCTCTTCTTGTCTGACTTTCACCCTGACTCTTCCTTTCACTTCGCTCCGTGCGTGCCTACGTTTAACATAACAGCATGGCATACGCTTCACTTCCTTTGACAAAGAGCAGTATAATTTATAGCCACGGCTTAGTCCCAGACTATCCTATCTCCTTTAAAGCTACATATTTTAGTTTAGTCGACTTCCTTGACTCTGACTTACCTACTACTCCGACTCCTGCCCCTCTCCATCCCCACAACTATTACATATACAGAGCAACGGCAAAGCACGTTACCACTACGAACGACTTCCAAGTGTGTGAGCGCGACGAGAGTGAAGAGTTTATTTTACGCAATGCTGCGTCCGCCAATGAAAAATCCTCACCCGCCCTTTTATGCATTTCTGATGGGTAGTCTGACGCTTTATGTAAATCACCTCTAACTTTCCTTTTGTACAAGGCTCTTAGCCCATTTTACTCTTAGAAATATTAAAATCATTATTCTTTCCTTGACTAGAGTGAACAATTGTTCGAAACAGATCAAGGACTCGAATTATGAATAATGCTTTCAGCCAGCTATTCGATATTATTGTCGTCGCACATTTAACAAAGAAATCCACGTCCACACGACGAATTTTTATTGCCATATGCCATGACTTACATATTTTAATCCTCATTCACATTTTCATGCCCTTTACCTCTATAAACAAACCATAATTCATCATTCTACACATGTGTGCCAAATATTAAAATACAGTCAAATGCATAGCAGACTACGCTGAACCAATAAGTACCTGGTCATTGCCATTTTGTACTCATAAAATTTAGTGCTGAAACAAAAATGGTTTGTTAAGCTTCTGAAAATTAGTATGCACTTTTAGCGATACTCATTTCTGCGAACTTATTTATTTCATGTCATCAGTTTCATACTTGTTTAGTAAAAAGATATTTAGAAATTCCTTATTATCGTAACAAATTACGTGATAATGATAGTACCTACCTATCTACATGTTTTGTTCATTTTTATTGACCATTTGTTTCATTTATGGATTGTACCAAGGCGTATGTACCGTTACCTTGCCGTAGTTCTATTACTACATTAGGTCAAGTTAGCCAAATTTTACTGTGCATTGTGTAATGAACTAAAAAGAAAAGTTTTTAAAGTAAAACATTAACTTCGATATTTGTTCGCAGCATTGCTGGCATTGATTGACCAATGAAAGGTTAAATTATAGCTTCCTTGATAGCATCTTAGCATTTGCTGATATTATATGCAGCCGTGCATGTAACCACGAGAGTTATGTACAGAACTTTTAATATTTGCGTGAATTCATAGTATATTAATATATTATACTTCAGACCTTATCTAGCTGTCTGTAAGCTATAGTAGATTTTTGGCCACAAAGCAAGTATGTATGTACGAAGCAAAACTCAGTATTATCTATAATTTATAATTGTGATGTTAATATCTTTCGTTGAGATGAAAATTTCCTTCTTTCTAGAATGGAAAATCTAAATTTCTCTATCAGATCTATCATAAATTAATTGTACAGAGTGCAGATACACAAATAGATGCTACAAATTATTTTAATTCCAAAACTACCAACAAGCATTCTCTAGTGCATGGCCAACGTAAACGTAAATGCTTGCTCACTATGTGCAGACAAAATCAGTAAAGGAAAGTAAAATTGCTCAGCTGTGAATATCAATAATTTTTTAAGATCGTATCTTTCTAATTTACTCTTAAGTTCTTCATATCTATGCGGTAGAGTCTGAAAAATTGATATTATTATTATGTTGTTGGGTGCTATCTAAAGCATAGAGTTTGTACTTTTGTAACGGATAACAGCAATGACACTTGTTGTGCATTTGTATGACGAGTGTGAGTGTAATTACTTGGCAAAGATTCTCACTGAGATTTTCTTGCTTTTCTTCCACCACATTTTATAGGTTTTATATGATTTTATCAATGAATTACTTTGTTGTTGTGGGCGCAAGATATACTTATCTGAGTTTTACGATCATATTAATCAACAAAGCGTATTACTGAATTTTTCTGTAACTAAAATCTGCAAAGATCAATTTCTTTTTAAATGCCATCTTTAATTCATGCTTACAGCAAAACCAGTTTGAAATCGAATATCTATGTACCTTCACATAAATATGTAAAATAAAACATCACCCATTAATTTACAGACAGACGTTTTCAATTAATGTTCATTACATAATCAATAGGTCTGCTTATGCGTTTTTTTATCTTTGGAATGTCTATTACTACTGTCTATGAAAACAATAATATTAATACAAATGATCACCAATATTTAATTCTTTAAATTGTAATAGGTATAAAATTCCCTATGTGCCATTGTCTGAATAGTACAATGTAATAATACTTTGAGTTGTCAAGCTTCCAAAATCGATTCCTGCCAGTAATTGTACCAAAAAGCGCAATTATTATCCAGATTTCGTAGAGATATTAATATTAGTATAGCATTACAATTTTTTGCATTAAATATGAAACTATGTTCATGCTTATCATGACTCCCAAAGCTTCGTTTTCGTTGAAAGTGCGTGCCCCTTCCTTTAACTCTTGTGTTCAAATCAGCGAAAGAGCTCAATCAGTTATTTATGATTTCAGTTTCTACTCCCATAGGTTTTCTGGTAGAATGCGAAAATCACCTTTTGTGTACTCGGTACTGTACTGAACTCTAATAATGTTTCTCCAACTGCTTTGATCGTTAGAGGCTTGTTTGTATTTTGCTTATAATATATATAAGCATCATCTTCATGTGTCATCAATTTGTGTTTTCCTTTGCAAAGCTATTTCTACGCGATTATTCTAAAGTTCTAAACTGCTCACTCAGCAAAACAAATAAAAAAGTACTATTTCAATTTCATTGGTGATTCTGATTGTGTATATATTCCGTAGCATTCTATTCCTTACATAATAAGCAAGATATATCCACTATATTATATCTAACCCAGCATCCAAATTATATCTTGTCATGTACTTCGTACGTTTAAAACTTTTGGATGTTTAGGTCGTAAGTGGCATTGAGGAAAAGGAAATCTTAATAGTCCTATGTCCTTCAAGTAGCGATGATGCTTGGATATTTTCTATTCTAAGCTACATACTAACTACATATTGACTACCTGTACCAACATTTACAACATTGTGTTTGGCTTTGAGTGAACGTTTGAAAGGAACAATTCAATGACCATTGAAAAATTAACAAGTGTAATTTTCACGGAGGTACTACGCGTACGCATTACACACTTTGACATTACTATGCATGCCTCGTGTAACTATTATAAAAGTATACTATGATGCTATTGGCAGAATAGTAAACACTATAGCTCTAACCATTTATTAATGGAGCAGTGGAAACTTGTAGCTAACTATGTAATCAAAGCTGAGTTTGGAAAACAATTGAAAATCTCGTATCTTATTTTATGGCTAACAGAACAGACTCAAGCAAAACTTTACTTATTATTCATGCATTAAACAATGAATTTGTTGTAGACTGAGTGAGACCTAGGACTTAGGACACAAAGTTGTTTTTGATTAAAACTCTCTGCATATTAGACTTGACTATATAAGTAAGTATATATGGTTATATGTGCATTGAAACTTGTTGAAATATAATTAAAAGGTCAAAGCACAGAATAATAAATAGGTTACTACTTTAGTTTACAATGTGGGATTAAACAGCATCTTAAATGGATTATGTATGTTTACATTGTGTATTAAAATCCAATCTAAATAAGTCCTTGCACTTGCTATCTCTTAGACTCTTATAACTTATGACGCAGTATTCGCTTCGTTGATAGTAGCTATATAGATAGTAATGAATCATGCGTGTGTTTGGATATAAATAGCAAATGCAAATCTGAGGCTTTCCTCCAAATTCTTGAAACTATCCCTATTTCATTAGCGCGAAATAACATTGAGATTCATTGTCCTGTCTTATTCCTTGACACATGACAGAATACTAAGATTTCACACAATAATATACACCTTTAGGTATGTAGTAATGCTGTAAAAATCTAAGATAATGAATTTTGTGTCTTTTTACTAAATTGAAGGTGAAGGCTATTTTTGTAGGAAAAGAGACTCATTTAAAAGAATTGGAGGTATCGCCCATTAAATGCTGCCGTGCCAAAGTTACTAAATGCAAATAGAAACAATGAGTTGATAATTGTGGGGGCATTTACATACTATTAGGTTGATTGATGTTATGATACACGAACTTTGCTCCTGCACTACGTAATCATCTAATCTTAGGCATGCAGATCTTATGATACTACTACAGAAACACAAACATATATATGCACTTTCAATATCGACCTTTGCACACTAATTATTATGTACACTAAAATGTGACTTATTTATATCGCTCATATCATCAGCTATAGATATTATATCCAATAAAAGCTTTTTTATACGTTGAAAATGTCATCCAAATGAATATTGCAGTAAAATGTGCTACATAATGCACAAGATGTGAAACTCAGTCAGTGTAGTGGGTAAGAAGCATTCGCATGAACACAAATTGCTGATATTGTAATTTGTAATATGTATAGGAAACTTAAATATAATAGTAATGCACAGTATCACCAATTTAATTTTAATACTTCAACTAACTTTCCCTTTGCTAAGAGCGAGTTTAAGCCCTCACTAATGTAACTTTGTCTTTTTTATTTGATAATAGCTTGTAGAGTAGTTTAAGTTGGCCTGAATACAACGTATCCCATTAATCACTGTCTAATCGCAAGTCAGTCGACTTGTTGCAGTTTATTATGCATCACGTACGTACGTAGGTAGCAATCATTCATGTACGCGGCCCACGCATTTACGCTTTTGTGATTTGCCTTCAGAATTTTAGGTAGATTTTCTTATTTAACTATTCGACACTAACAGTTTGACATGGTAAACTCTGACTTGCGTCTAAAGAATGTTAGTGACTGCGAATCGACATTATTTATTTTAACCAGAATATCTTTGGTGATTAATAATTTTGGATTTCAAAAATAATTTCACTCCCAGTATTCTATGCTCATTTGACTGATCTAATGCAAGATTATGTAGAAAGAACAGCATCCAAAATGTGGAAATGCCGAAGGATGAAAGAATCACTGCACCACATTTTTATTTATGTCCCATAAACTAGTAATCCAATTAAGCTGCACACTTACGTGGAAATGTCTGCTATCGGAGATTGTCGTTTGGTGAGTAGAGATTTAAGTAGGCACTGTTGTTTGCTAATGTTAGCACTGGGTGTATGAACTGAGGATAAAATTAATGTTTTATGGGGGTGGTATTAGTGGTACATCCTAATCCTATATAATAACATAATAAAAGAGAGAATTTATAGATAATAAACAATTTTATTCACAGTTTTGTGTGTTTATATGTATTCGTTATTCATGGCATTAGATTAGCATTGCAAAATTACACTTGAAGTGACTATTCAAATTGGAATATATCCTTATACGCTTTTGTTTAAAGTCCAAAAGAAATGCCCCATCCCCAACCTCATTCTTAATTGTTTTTAATATTTCATGCATATCAATTCAGCTGAATTTTTTTCCGAATTGAATTTTAATTGTGAGTGCTAAGTTAAGCAGATGTATTCGAATTTCCAGATTTGTGTTGTAAAAAATATTGTTAAGGGATGTTCTGCAAATCGACGTAAAAATTTCTGTGCATCAATTTAAAGGGAGATGAGGGGACAAGCTTCTAATAATTTCTAAATTTTGGCTAATAAATGCCATGAGCTCAGGAGCCAAAATGCAGGAATATTTTTACTGGAGCATTATTAAACTCTCAAAAATGAATAGCTTATTTTTTCTACAGTCTAATATTTAATGTTTGGGAATATTGGCGGAACAGAAGAAGGCATATCTTTGTGAGCACCTAAATGTTTGCTGTGGAATAAAAAGCGTTGGATATGAGAAAGAAGTGGAAAGCTTATTTGATCCATTTTCCATTTATTTATTCCCTCTGGCTACTACACATAGTTAATGCTCTGGAAAGACTTGAATATATTATGTATTAAATGTCCAATGGGAAAAGCATGTATTATGTCCCATGCATATGACTTGCAATGTAAAATATATTTGTAGAGCAGTAGTAGTAGTATTGTCTACGTGAAAGGGAAAGATGATATTATGATGAATTCATTATGCAAAACCGAATATTTTATGTATTTATTATAGCTCATAATTTACAGGCATGGGCTGCAGGTCGTCTGGCTGGCTCTTATTATATAACGGCGTGTATTAGGTAGGCAAGAAACTGAGAGCTTGAGGCATGGCATGAGTACGATATTAAAATGTCGGCAGCAGCGCTATTGTGCTGCAGACGGATATTAACTGACAGCGAAAAATATCGTTCCAGTTTCCTTTTCCGTTTCATATTCATTTCTGCTCGCTCGATACTTGCTAACCATATACACACGTAGTTAAAGCAGCGCTTTTGAGGTTGTAAATAATTGAAAAAGCAAAATATAATGTAAATATTTGATAGCGAGCCATAATAATAATGAAGGGAATGAGCTATAGGTACCTAGCTATAGCTCCATTCAAATAGCATTCTGCAAAAATGAGATTTTCAGCGTTTTTTAAGGAATGAGTCATACATAAAACAGCTAGCTAATGATGCTACCATTTCCCGGAAGGAAATAGTTTCTCAGTGAGCATAATAACATTCTCGGATGCAAAAAGACGTGTTTCTTCTTCAGAAGCCGTATATGATAAAGCCACCACCTTCCTAGTTCCATTGCACCGTAGTTGATATTTGATTAAGATTTACGAGATAATTCCTATTCCATGATTTCCTTCTTCTAATAAGTAGTTATTCATAATACAGTTCTGCAATTTTCCTCGTGAACTCGTAATTACATCAACATAGCGAGTAAGAAGCACATAGCTCAATATAATAATATGTAGTAAGATGTACATGTGAATTTCTCAGTTTAATTTAGGTGAGCGACAGATATATAAATATAGATGAGAATGCCCTGCTTTGATTTCCCACGAGCCTCTGGACCGCATGTAGTGACTCACACACAATGCAATAATCTGCAGTCATGTAATCTCAGGTCATTGCTTATGATTATTACATTTTTCAGATGGTAAACTTTGATATTTTCTGTTTTTATTTTCATTTCACGTTTATGCATGCACTTCAATCCTTGAATAATGCATTTGCCGACAGAATAACCTAGCCTGAAATTAACTTTCAGTGTGATTGATAGCTTTGCACTATTTTAAATGGGCATAGCTGGAAGTTTTTGACATCCGAACAACGGTAAATTGATGCTTCCCTTTTTATTTATTAAATTACTAGGTTTAAATAGGAAACAGTTGCAGTTATCTTTAAAATCCAAGTTTTTTACTCACTCGTATAATATTTCCGTGATATTGAACATTGAAATAAAAGGGAATTTTTAGCACGGATGGTTGGTTGTTTGAAAAGCTCGAGTGGATTAACTAATGCAAATGAAGAAGGCATTGCCTTAAAAACTTTTTGTCTGCTGTAGTCAAGTGTTTATCTACGTATTTGCTTGAATAGATCTGCAATCTCGTCATGGATGTATATGAATGATAACCACTAGTTTCTATATAAGTTGCCGTGTACATAGAGCTTTGTTAAACGACAGAATAGTAATTTACCTTCGCTTGGTTCGTTGTTAGCAAACGTTGTGTTTTATTAGTTTGAAGTGTGCTTATTACGCCAGAAAAGTTAGTTAATTTTTTTTTGCAAGAGCACTGTACTGTTAAAATTTCATTTAGTATTTCACTATGTACTAGTAGAGTTGATATGGATAATAAAGAATTGGATTTTACCTTTCTATTGTTATGGTTTGCCAGTTGTGTTGTGAGTAGTTGTGTGAGGTGCTTTGCAATGCATCATAATCATAATATATCAAACGCTCTATAAACCTCAAACCTAGATAACTATAATATAGTAGAGCTTTGCTTATATTATTATATATAATATAACTATGTTTTATTGAATGCTTCTATCGTGTATATTAGAGCAATAGATAAAATATGTATAGAGATGGGATATGTTATTATTCTTTTTTATTTTATCGCTCTGTGTACCTTTCTAAGTAAGAGTATTCCGTATTTACTTATGCATGTGTGTGCTGTGGGGTGTAGTATTTACATTATTCCTAATAGTAGCTATTGTACCTATCAACTGATTGTGTTTAGTATAGAATGCCGAATGGTAGTAGATGTGAGCCAATATCCTTAGAACTCTAAGCAATACAGGTAGAAATAAATATTTACGACCACCATGGGCTGCGTAGTTAAGTTTTGCTGCAATTTCTGTCTGTTCTCCTGTGTGACTATGCATTTCATTTCATATACGAGGCAATTGCAACAAGGACACATGATAATCTAAAGACTTACAGTAAACCTCAAACTCTGGGCCTATTTTAACCACCATAATATCCCATTTATACTCTATAGCATTTTGGCTTCCCTCAATACCAACAGAGCAATGCAGGTGCAAGTGTTATGTTATGTTTGGATTTATGCCTTTTTATGTCTAGGCGATTTAGCATCGTGCTTACTTTAGTTAGCGTGTCTCTCTCAGGTACTCTAGTTTCAATTCAACCTACGCTCAGTGAGGTAACAAGCACAAGTTTTTCTTGTGCCACGGAATGAAAGTTCTCTTTCTGTTTGTCAAATTCTGCTCGAGTTGAACTGTTGAAATTAAACTGTACCAGTTAGAGTTACTATATACTCCTCCGGTTCACTCACACTCTGTTCTTTCTGTTTACAAAAAACTCCATACGCTTGTAGCATCGCCAGTTTGTTGGACTTTAACTGCACCTTGTCATACCATCATAATCATAACACAACAATATACATACCTACCTTGTTTCACTATAGAGAGATTGGAATGAACAAAGTTGTTGTCCTCTCAAGAGCTAACGATAACGATAACAATTTCCAGCTATCTGAATCACAATTTCTGATTCCAGTAAGTTTATATTTTCTACATTTTTAAAATGCTACCTGCTACTATAATATTTTTAAGACGTTATTAGTCAACTGCTTATAGATATACACGTAAATTGACTGGACAATATTGTACTATTAATAGAACTAAAAATGTTCTTGCGCAGCATAGTTCCATAGGTATTCCGTATTTACTTTTTGGTAATTTAGGGAAAATTAGCCATATCATCGGCTAGATTTCTTTCTTTTCTTACATACCAACACTAAATAATTCTAATTTTTGTAAAGTTACAACAAATAAGTTACCAAATCATCTTCATTGGATATACAAATGTATTAGAAACTGACCATTTGAAATTGAATGGAATTGAATATGAACTGAGTATGTAGTTGTCAAATTATATTTAATTAAAAATTCTGGATGCAAGTTTTATGAAAATGAATGTGAAAATAAATGTTTGTTAATTAGGTAGTAAGGAATGTTAATTGGATGTGTACACACAATGCTACGCATTAATAATATCCACGTGTTTATAGTTGGGCTGGTCAGATGTGGCAATAACAAAAACTAAACAGAAAGCAAGCTGCATGGGATGTATTATGTCCTTAAATGCATTCTTAATTACTAAACTTGAACTAATGTGCAAGTGCTGTCAGTTGATTGGCGATGAATAGAATAACTTTGCATAAATCAGTAGATGGAAGAGAAAATGACTGCGTAAAGCTTTTTCAGATTGTAGATAAGAAAATGTAGATGCAAGTTTGGTATCAGTAAGGATTAATACAATTAAATAGTATGAGTTGGTAGAGAATAGAAGTATTTACGAATTTTTATGTTTTCATTGAGGAGATTAGGATGCTAAGAAATAAAATCTGTGGCAATATCTTCTCGATCATAACAAATCTCCTTTACTTGCAGATAGCACGATAGTAGTATAGTAGCTACGTGTTTTGATACGTCTCATAAATAGTCTTATCTATAATTATTCCGTTGATGCACTTTATTGCGCTTTAAAGTTAGACAGGAGGGAGGATTAAATATTCAAGGCTAAGCCATTGTTGTTCTAGACAGAGAATGTATATTATAAGAAAACTAAAGACAAGAGGCTAGGATCTGAGTTGGCTCCTACTTTCAAGCTGTGCTTTACTGCACCGGCTGTACATTATGATTTTGCACATATAAAAAAAGGCTCATGGAATGCTGAGAATAGTAATCGTGTCTCTACACAGAAGAAAACTATCCGCCAAGAGAAGACATAGTGACACGAGTAAGAAGAATAAAAAGCTTGCACAAACAAAAAGTTAATACAAGAAAGTACTTCATATTCATAGTCATGCTTGCCTAGGCACTGTATCAACCTTTGTGTGTACTAGAAAGAGCCATACCCAACAATAGCAGGCACAACACACAATTATAAGGGGCATAGTCTTCTAGTAACACAAAAGTAAGTGTGGTATGGTGTCAGTGTCAACGTGTACATATGTCAGCCTCTCAAACAACACACAGATCATAGTATGAATAAGTATCACAAAGTGGTTTACTAAATCAAGTACTTATTGTTCCTCATGCTTTTCAACCACCTCTTTTTTGTTTGTCACTACAGACAGAAATAAGCAAGAACGTTTGACTTTTCAAAGGAACTCTACAAACAAGAGCTATTTTTAGATTTACATGGTTTCCATACAACAACTACATTCTTAGTCATGGATAGTTACCTCGTTAGATTTACGAAATTATTTTCTTTAGAAAAACATATCTATATTATAAAGGATATTATACTACATTCATTATTTTAATAGACCGCACTATGAAGTAGTGCCAGCCAACCAGGTTTAAATAGTTATTTCAAGCCTCTTATCTCTAATGCAAAATAATAAAGTCTGTTTTTACCTTTGTACATCGTACATCACAATTTTACCTTTAGAATAGAGATATGATTTACGACTAATGCAAAATTCCAAGTTTTACTACGCATCTAGATGAACGGCTTTGTTTGTTGTTTTTGAATTTTTGATGTATCGTTTTACAGGAAAAAAAAACACTAGTGATACTAGTGAATATTTGATAGTCTGCAAACCATCATCATAATGATAATAGCTCAATATTTATATTCATTTTTCCATGTACTGAAATGATTCACACATAAACCAACGTCTACAATGGATTTACCAGGTTTGTTATCACAACTGGTGGATTTAAAACAAGTTTAGTATCGAAAAGTAGTGAATTAAGCAGGAATTTAGTTATTTCTTTGGCATTCACAACGTATATACTTATATACCTATATATAAATGTTAATCATTCCAAAGTGCTAATTATAGGTTGATGATAAGAGTTTATTAGTGTATGCGGAGAATGCACTGTCATTGACTATTGTGCATGTGTGTTCTAGCTGATGCTGATAGTCGAGCCAGTTAGCTACGCAATGTGATATTTATTTTACCTATTCCATTTTATTTGAGCCTCTGGGAATGAGAGCAGACATTTATGAATGTAATGACACCTAAAAGCCTCATTATCTCATTCCTCTTCACTACATAGAACTAAGATTTAATGTGAGATTCCTTGACTGTGAATATACTAATTAGCTTATCACCCGAGGTTCATTAAGTTGATTGAATAGTCACACTAGGTACTTGTCCTTTTCAGACAATTCTATTATGTCATTGTAAATGTTGGATTTGACTGATAATATTATTATGAGGAGAAATACTACTATGTCTACAGCACATTCATCCTCTCTATTCTGTGCAAATGCAAATCATATTTCTCAATGTGGAGACCTGTGTGTACACAGAGGATACGTAACAGTAATTCATTGATGGCACTTTGACTAGTACTTGAGTAATTGTCTGTAGTGCAGATTAGGTAAAAGTTGAATAATAAACATTTAATTTAACTAATGCCATTTTACGAGTGTTTTTCATCAGAGTTCATGTAACTTTCATAGAATAATGGATATGATAATGCCAAAATATGACGTGACTAACTACTACGAAGTCAATATAGTAATTCGTGATGATAAAAGCTAATGACCGATAGGATTCAACGATATTTAATATTGCAATATTAGCGTATCTGCATGGTGTGATAAATACTTAGGTAATTAAATTGCAAAGTATATAGGAATCTTTATGCTTTTAGTCCTAGTCTAAATTACAGCAGGCAGTTAAATGTTCCTAACTCATCATTCACCACGTCATCCTTATCACCCATAAAATTTTATACGATCTCTGTTTTCTTCTTGAAAATCAGTTGGCTACATGTTTCATGAAGTTATTACATTGTATATTTACTATTACCGAATTTAGGTTTTGTGTATATTGCAATGAGTTCAAGGTAACTAACTCCGCATATAAAAGATTTTATGTCTACCTGTAAAAAATAACGTGTTTGCTTACCTATATCTACATTCCCCATTCATTTTCTATTGGCAATCAGCTATATATTCGCTAACTTTTCGCTATTTACTTATCGTTATTGATCATATTAGCTGCAAGAAGGGTTTGAAGAGTTTAGTACTTGAAAAAGAAGACATGCTGGCTCATTTTTTGCTGTGTGAAAGTAAAAGCTGTTGAATATTTATAGCTCCATCCGTAGTCTCTCGCACATTAATACCCACTCAAGCTAATTACATACAAGGATTTTACACTTCTGAGTACTGTAGAGAGTTGGGAGACGAGAATGTTTGAGTATTCCTTGAGAGTTCTGAGAGAAAAGTTGAATCGTTTAAAAATATGCACATTAGCAAATAAGAAAAAAAGAACTTTGGATTATTAGGAGAAAAATGTAGTGGAAGGACTCATAACAGCATTATTGTTTTGAGGATTTATGTGTATATAGTGACAAAGCTTAAGGACAGAAAATTGCAACTGCTGGGAAATTATAGTAAACATCACATAAAGATAAGAGAGTCACATTAATGCGTCTGTTTTCTGTGCCGCTTTGCTCAATGGGAAATATAATTTCTGAGAGCTAATCTTGTGCAAGAGAATAGTGTTTTGTAAAGTTTCATATCTCTCGCACAGTATATACACCAGAGAGAGAGAGAGAGAGGATAAGAATTTCTAGAGATCTTTGATCTTTCGCATCTTAAGGAATTGGTTTAAGTACGTAGGGTTAGGTCCATGGTCATGGAAGGTTTATTCTTCTACTTCTGCCTCCTAGCAAATTGTTGCAAGATCAGATTTGAAATGGAAAGTAACGTGTTGGAGCTCACGCAACTATGTAATAACACTATCTTACTGTTAAATATAAGAAAGGGGCCGTATCTATCTATCTGTTACACAGAAAGAAATGATCTATCTAGTCAAATGCCTATTCTAAATACACACACACTACACACACACACTTCACGACGGAGCTATAGAGCAAGGAGCAAGAGCTACATATGTAAGCAGTGTATAACCGCATTATCAATCATGAACCGACAACGTGATCAGTCAAAAAAGACGAATGAAGTGAATGCTAAGAGCTAAGCTTGGAGTTTTATTAGATAGGAGGGCATATAGTTGCATTATACACTGTACTAGTATCTTCTTCTATTGAATCCAACTGGCAATCTTCTATCTTCTTCTTCTCTTACATTATATTATACATAAAAATACAATGTTCTTGTAACTGTCATTTTTTATGTGTCTGCTGTCTGAGTCTGCAATGGGAGCAGGGAATTTAGATGTTATATAGCCAACAGAGTACACACTTATGTTAAGGGCGGGCTGGACTCGAAGATATTTTTGGACACGTAATGATATTATGTAAGAAAATGAGGATTTCCAACCTATCTCCCTCTGCATGCGATCTGTGGGCAATTGCATTTATGCAATTTTCCTGTAGTGCAACAAGAACGTGATTTCTGCCACAGTTTTCTTGGCACTTGCCAAATATTTTCGCCTCACTCCATTTCATACACTCATTCTACATACTTCTTCGTCTTCTCTCTGACGCTGTCTAGAACGCAACTTCATATTTTGGCAAGGCTACTCCAATTACACGGAAAAGTCAGTCTCGGATAAGTATGCACTTGTGTGCAACTTCAGTTTTTTTGACATCACATCTTTTCTCATGCTATTATTAAAATGTTTCTTCCTGTTTGTGGAGTGGCTATCATTTTTTGAGAGAGGTTTAGTAAACGATGGGATTGTTTTTTATAACATTCCAATGCACTTTTAGTCGTTTATTTTATGTCGGTTAGATCATTCATGTAACATTAGTCAGATTGAATTGCTATCTAAAATTCTAATATCCTTTGACATCTCGCTGAGATGTTTATGCACGCGTCTGTTTCCTTTCTATCAAGACAGCAAATTGATTTTGAATCTGTGTCACGAACAGTTTTCATCTAATAAATATCCTAATACCCTAAAGAGTTTCTTCTTTATGTCTTTTCTTTCGGAGATCATTCTTCTTTAAAGTAGAGAG
>JAAAYG020059355.1:0-10094 GCA_009936455.2 Tomocerus minor
TGTTATGTTACCTGTTGAATTATTTTACTGTGTCTTTAAGGCAACTTCAATTCGAAGCAGTCAATAAATTATATATATATACAAAGCTAAGAATAAGATACCCGTAATTATAAGAAAATTGCTTACCCGTATCCACCAAAGAAACCAGAGCCTGAGTTAATTCCTCCCTGTCCACCACCAATGAAGCCAGAGTTAAAGTTATTTTCGAATTGTCTTTTTTCCCGAGAAGGTTGAGCTGCAAAGGCAAATAAATATATGGTCACACTTTTAAATCTTTAAAAAATTCTCATTATGCAACATCGAATTATTAAATTGAAAAGGAACATTTCTATTATCAAAGGTTATAACCTAAAATATATTATTTTTTTTAAATATTAGTAAAAATTGAATATTTTACAACATATTAATTGCTACATGTTTAGCTAAAGAATATAAAGAGTTGAATACTTGTGCTCACCTTCGGATTCTGCTGGGGCAGCTGAACAGAAGTTGAGGGAAACGAAAAGGACTGCAAAGAAAAGGAAGATGGTCTTGAAATTCATGGTGACTGTTTATTTCTGGATTTTTCTCAGTTAAAAATTATGATTTGTAAAGTTCTCGGAGTAAAGGAATGAGATATTCAGAATATCAACGATTGTATAGCAAACTGATAATACCTATGTCCCTGTTTTGGCTGCTTTTTTATATGGAATTTGTGCTTTCAAAAATTGACATTTTTAGGACAGCTAGACCGTAATGGAGTGTGAAAAAGAATATTTAGCCTCCAGCCGACTAATTTACTACGTAGCCTAGTCAATGCTGATTATTTATTAATAGTGTTCAGGTTAAAAATAAGAGCACCTAAACGTTGTAAGTGAATTCATGTGGCAGGTTATGTTATTCTAATATTTCCTTTGTATACGTTGTTGGGAATTTCTAGTTTCTTTAAAAAAAGAAAGAGGATTTCAGGGAATCCCTACTTTCAACCCCTTCTCTTTATTTAAGTATAAAAACGTTGGTGCTTGATTTTATTGATACCTACTTAAGAAATCCTCTGGAGTTTGAGTATAGATTAAGCCTATTCATATGAACATTGTCCTATACAGCAATGAAGAATAAAATAAAACACTACTTGTCATTATCCTTACTATTTACTGTTTTATATGAAAAGGTTCACACATCAGACGAGTGAATCTTGAAAATGATTGAATATAATTTCGGATTTAAAATATTGATTCTATATATATATGTATATATCTAAGTAACTTGGAGTTATGGGTTCATTATAACTACTAAATTTGTTGGATAGAAACAGAAACGATTTAATTAGTTAATCTGTACACAAATGAAAAATTGCTAGTCTATTTCAATACCTATACAATTTCCCAATTAGTTGAAAAGTATTTTTAGATTTACTAGAAACTTCTTTCTCTTGCATTACGTTGAATTAAACGTAAATTTGTTTGCCTTGGTTTGGAGTGTTTTACAATTTTATTTTTAGTATTTTTACGTTTAGTATTTATCCCCCTACGACCACAAAGGGATTTAATACCAAGTCTACCTTCCATGATCCTCTGACAATGCAAATTGGTTAAGGCAATTTAAATTCCATCCTGTATATGAAACTGACTTAACAAAATTTCAACCTCAAATGAATGTATTTCCTGCTATTTCTCACAGTATTTATAACGGAATAATGATGCCATATATTTATAATCAATCATTCAATAGAAAACATTAGGATATTATGTTACGACATATAACACATATTATAATCAGCAGATTCAGGATATTGGACATTTGCATGTCTTACTCATCCTATGCCTCTCTCGGTTATTTGCATATTGTGGATCCTAAACTTTTGACAAATCGAGGAAATTCTATCAGTCGAAATTCATGAACATATTTAAAAAGATTTAGGCATATTTCAACTTTTGTTTTGGAAAAAAGTCATGCTACCCCAAATACGACATTAACGAAAAGTTAGAGCTTTAGACCCTCCAGGATCCTGAAGGAATTGGTGGTGAAAACGGCAGGTTTCGTAGTGGTTCGTTTGAGGAACTGATACGCTAAATTTTAATATCACGAATAAGAAAAAGACTAATATGAAGTAAAAAATGAAATAAATAAAAACATGCGGGTGATTTCACGGCATTGCACGAGCTTTCTGTTACGGCTTGCCGTTAATTTTTTATTTAGTTTAACATCTTTATAACATATTTATACCATTTCTAAATTATATCATTGGAGATAATTTTTCCTATTTCGTTTTGTCGATTTTGTCAATGCTTATTATTTTTAGCATTTTAATCCCAAATGGGATATTCGAAATAAAAAATCTCTGGAATCTGAAATGGAAGTGGTCAGCCAAAAACTTTAATTTTAGATTTTTTCAAACTTTTATTTTATCGCAACTAGCAATCCTCCAAATAGCTTCAAATAAAAATATTTAAATAGATAGATGGAGTTTTGAAAAAATATAGTCATAATGTTGCAGACTATTTGTGGTTTGAATTATGCATCTGTAAAGCTGAAAACTCCATTTGGATGCCATGCTTTATGGGGTCACTGTAGGGTCGGTAATAAATTCATGTAAATATCCCACTATCATATATACAATAAAATATTCCAAAAATTATAACCAATCAGGAAAGTTTGATCCGATGTTATTTTAGGGGGACAATTGATTTATAGACAAAACAGCTATGTGAAATGCAGGACCACATTAATATTATTGTTTAAAATGACAAATTATGTCTATTAAACCAAAGATGTAAATACAAAAAATAATGCATAAATTATGGAAAACTTTTGTTTATTTGTTGCAATTTGTGTCACATTACAATCGTCAGATTCAGGACGCTTGCATTTTAAATTCCGAGGATCTACTTATCCCACTACTAATACGTACGATAAGTCTGTAATATTTTATCAAAAGGTAGTAACTATCAAAACAATTTCATAAAAAGAATAAAAAAGAATTTAGACATTTAAGAATGTCCGATTTTAGAAATCGACGGCAGTTGCTTGAACCAAATTCTTAAACTGGTCATTACGCCGCGACTACTCCACATGCTGCAGGCATAGTTTGAGCTGCCGTTCCGAACTGAGGAAGTCCTGGGATTTGGGGACGTCCTGGAATTTGAGGAGTTGGATATTGCGGCTTTCCAGGAAGCTGTGGTGTTGGCAATTGGGGTATTCCTGGAACCTGGGGAGTTGGCAATTGAGGCATCCCTGGAATCTGGGGATTAGGTAATTGGGGCATTCCTGGAACTTGTGGAGTTGGCAATTGAGGCATCCCTGGAACCTGGGGAGTAGGTAATTGGGGCATTCCTGGAACTAGTGGAGTTGGCAATTGAGGTATTCCTGGATACTGGGGAGCAGGCAATTGGAGCATTCCTGGAACTTGTGGTGTTGGCAATTGAGGCATCCCTGGAATTTGTGGAGTAGGCAATTGGGGAATTCCTGGAACTTGTGGTGTTGGCAATTGAGGCATCCCTGGAACCTGGGGAGTAGGTAATTGAGGAATTCCTGGAATCTGGGGAGTAGGCAATTGGGGCATTCCTGGAACCTGGGGGGTAGGCAATTGGGGTATTCCTGGAATCTGGGGAGTAGGCAATTGGGGCATTCCTGGAACCTGGGGGGTAGGCAATTGGGGTATTCCTGGAATCTGGGGAGTAGGCAATTGGGGCATTCCTGGAACTTGTGGAGTTGGAAAATGTGGCATTTCTGGAATCTGAGGAGTAGGAATTTCAGGTTCTGATGGTTCATTTGGAGACCCTGGCAATCCTGGAAGAGCGGGCAATGGCGGGAGTGGTGGCAATCCTGGAAGAGCGGGTAGTGGTGGAAGTGGTGGTAATCCTGGAAGGGCGGGCAATGGGGGCAGTGGTGGTAATCCTGGTAGAGCAGGCAGTGGTGGCAAACTGGGTTGTTCTGGAACAATTTCTGGGAATTGAGGTACATATGTTTCATTTGGAGATCCTGGCAACCCTGGAAGTGGTGGTAGAGGTGGAAGTCCTGGAATGGCTGGAAGTGGGGGGAGTGGTGGCAATCCTGGAAGAGCGGGCAATGGTGGTAATCCTGGAAGAGCTGGTAATGGCGGAAGTGGTGGTAATCCTGGGAGGGCTGGCAGTGGGGGCAGACCTTGCTGTTCTAGAAAAGTTGCTGGAATGGTTTGTGGTTCTGGTAGTTGAGGCACGTAGGTTTCATTTGGAGAACCTGGCAACCCTGGAAGTGGTGGCAGTGGTGGTAGTCCTGGAAGAGCAGGTAGTGGCGGCAATGGCGGAAGAGGTGGCAATCCCGGAAGTGCTGGAAGTGGCGGTAATCCCGGAAGTGCGGGTAATGGTGGAAGTGGTGGGAGTCCTGGTAGTGGAGGTAGAGCCGGAAGGGAGGCTGAGGTCGGGGGCCGGGATACAGACGCATCCACCGCTACAGAAGCATTGACACCAACAGGTTTCCAAGGCTTTGCGTAACCCGAAGGTAAGAATGACGGAAACCCGAAAGCCCTTTCATTACCAACCTAAAAAATAAAATTCGGTGTTAGTAAAAATGATTAATTTGTTTGAATTGAGAATTGATTGAAAATATTTACGTTTAGTGGGGAAGCTGCGACTGTAGCAGTGAAAACTGCAACAACTGCAACAAAAGTCTTCATTGTAGCAATCTCAATGGACTTTCTGTTCTTTCTACAGATCAGTTAATCCAGAATATTGCGAGTGATTTGAATGGATCATGAAGTTGGATTTTATACTTCATTTCCAAGATCAGAAAATGCTTCCATTTTAGACAAAACATACTAAAGACAATCTGATCAAACAAACTCATGGGATATTTAACTTTGCATTGCATTTTAGTCCAGTTCTGTTTAATCCATGTTCACTGTACCTGATAAATATTTTCCGTTAATATAGGTCAGTGTGTATTACCAAATTGTAAACTATGTGATTGCTATGCTTAAACATGTAATAACTCTTTTGTTGACACTTCTGGCATATGCAGCTATTTTAAATTGGCAATTTAGGAATATTTATTTATTTTTTGTACATTTAGTAGAATGTTCATAGGTAACAATTGTACAGCTTTTGAAGTTTGTAACTGTAATGCAATTCGGGATACTGAAGGCCGAAAAATAGCTTATTGGCATGTTTTTGTCCGGATATTATAGTTTTTTTGAATTATTAAATCTGAACAAATAGTTGTTCATGTGCTTCTGTTTACGTAATCTAAAAATTCACGAGTATTGACCTTATATTATGTTTATGCATCCTTTACTTCTTCATCAGAGTTGCATAGCGTTACGTTAGAGAGACGTACTTTCCTCCTTTAGATTTGTATAGCAACAGGTGTATTGAAATGCTCGATAAAAATCATGTTGACTTAGGTTGAATAACATGCATTGCTTTCAGAGCGAGTCGAAGTAAATCAAAACTTTTTTATTTGTACTAGAAATCATTGTTAATTATGAGTCATTTTTAAATTGTCATCGCATTCAATATTCTTTAATTATTTTTAATGAAGAAAAATAAGTGATAAAATATAGAGTTTCCACATTCGAATTTAAATGTATTAAATTCATCTTCTCAAATATCACTTTGTAAAACTTAGGTCAGGAAAAGAAATTTTTCTTCCCCTAAAAAGTCATAGTTGTAAACATTTAAATCAGATTCAAAAATCCTTTGATTTTCGTTTAGTTTTTCTCAAAACTTTATTAGCACGGGTGCAAATGGAGAAGATATCCCCGAATAATTAAAGTTAATGTCCTCAAAATTTTCTTCTTTTCTGGTTTGCAGACCTTTATTTTATTGCATTCATCATAATATTATTACGTTATACCTTGATAAATATAATGTTTTGTAGTAGTTTATAATAACCTGAGTATATTATTCTATTATTGTATTTATGAAGCAAGTAGGTATAACTAAATTGTTTGGGGAAGAAAAGTTTTTGTCCTATTTTATGTGTGTACGCTTAAATATAAATAAAATATTGTAGTGTTTTAATATTCTATTCTTAAAGATTGCGGCTCTTTAGAAGGACAGTAATGTTCCAAATAACAATTAATTCATTATGCATTAGCATAATGTTGGAAATGTTTTTACGAGGCTAATTGATTGAATCAAAAATGCAAACATTAAAAACGTTTTAAGCAAATAATGGTACCTACATGTTTATTATGTTTACAATGAACAGTAACAAACGCTAATAAACAGTTAATGAATCGAAATATAAAATAAATTAATAACATTCAATAAGATTTCTTTTATCTGCAGACAGCAAAGATGTAGATATTTAGACAATGAGCTTGCAAATTACAGAGTAATACAAATGTTAAGTCATGCTCGTTTAGATTACACGCCTGTTCACGTAGCTCTGGCTGCAAATTTCTTGTCTTCTCGTTTCGTGTTGGTAGATAAAATAAAACACTGACAGGGTGCCATGATATGAAATATGATACATTATACTCAAATATATATATATATACTTTTATACAAGACATCTGGTAATTGCAATTGAGCACTTTCGTTTTCCACTTTGCTAATTTTTATGAGCCAAGAATTAATAGCATCAATTTAGTTAGATGTAGTAAACTGACGTTGATTCCCATTCGTCACACTCTATGCTCACAAAATCTATTCCAATGCTATTCGTGTAAGATCTGCCTGTAATCACAATGCATAATAGCAAACCTCATAGGATACAACACTGACTGTAAACAATTATCGATGGAGTAAATGCAGGTGAAAAAATTACTTGCTCTCTTGCACAATCGTTTTACGTTTTCGAGACACACGGTACACAGCTCTTAAATAGCGTGACGCATGTTCTAGGCAATTATTCTGTTCCTCACAAAGTCCATTTATTATGTGGGAACTCAATTTACACTGTATTTCTTCCATTAAACACTTTTTTAAATAGGAATTTTTATCTATGACTTCTGTGTATTTGTTAATGACTAGCGAATTCTAACTAATCAGTGTGTCTTATAAGGAAGAATACGGTAGAAGATCTAACAATATATCATATTATATGATTTCCTTTGTTAATTTCTTTTGTGGGGATCATAATGCCTAGCACCATGAATTGAGAAGCAACTATTTGGCTATTGTAGTTTATTTCGACTGTTGCACTGTAGGTGAATGTTTTACTCATTAAGTTGTTTTGTAATTGACACACGACATTCGAAACAAAAACTCTATTTTAAAACCTTAGTTCTCAAAGAATCTCTTTTAGTTTTGCATTTGAGACCTCAGCCTTCAGTTTCCTTTATTTACATGAAAGAGTCCTCCCTCTTGTCATCAACTGTTCAGTAAATATGTAGACTCATGTAGTGTCATTTGTTGACAATTGCAGTGTAGTGCAAATAAAACAAGACAGTGCACGAGTTTCATAATATTTTCTTAAAAGTTTATCATTATTAAAGAGAACATACTTATCAGAAAAGTATTACATTTCCTTTCTTGCCAGACAACTGTCATTCCACTTTTTTACCTTGTTTTACCAATTTTACTTTTCATGTCTGTTCAACTCAGTTACTTTGTCGCAAAATATTTTTCGTACTTGTGTTAAGCTTGTTTCAACTCTTTTGTGGTGTCAATTGGCGCAGTCGGTAATGCTTCAGCAGATTTGGTCCTGTCAATAGAGAATCAAACGGAAAAAATCTTAAAATGGTAAGTCGTTCTTTTACTAACACAAGATCGTTAAATCGTATTTCCGCCAACATCTGTGTCAATTCTTAATATTTTATAATAATTAATAATTTTCAATATTTCGTATTTATTCAATATAGAAGATAGGGCATCAATAAGTTAGGTAGGTACCTATTCTACCTATCAATCTTTTAAAACATCTGTACCTTTAAATAATTTTTTAACCTTTTTCTTTACTAATTCATTTTCCTTTAAAAATTACACACTATCATATTTATGGCAAGAAATAAGTGAGAGTAATGTTTTGTCTGAAGTACCTACTTTTGTATTTTTCGATGTTCATACATAGTATGTCTTGGTATATCCATCTTATAAAATAGATTTTACTTATAAAATTATGGAAACATTAAGCATAAAATAAGAGTGTTTGAGATCATTACGGAGACTAATTATCCAAAAAATTAAGCAAATGTGTAAGATTAAAAATCAGATTTCATAGTTTGGCCAAACAATTAAGTTGAAATAGCTTAGTAGTAATGTGATACATTCCATTATGAATTTTTTACTTTAGAAAAATTCGTGGATACTGGTCATTGGTTTCTCCTTCTTCTGCCTCTATTTGTCAACCGAAGGCACCAATGATTTTCCAAACGCTCCTCATTTAAATTCTGTAGTACCCACGTCTTCGTCATCTACAAATCAGAAAGGATCCCCACGACCAACGTTTAACTTCAAGTACAATCAATTCGTCAATGTGTCATCTGTTGTAGCCATGATCAACCCACCGAATCTTTACCGAAGATTGAAGATACCATTTAAATGGTATGCAAAAGATTATGACCGAGAACTGAAAAGTTATGGTAGTCTTCAACATTTAGACACTCCCATCTTTGCAGGCTTTCCAGAAAATACTCACAAAGGAAAATGGCAAAAATATGGATGGAATTCTAAGCAATACAGGTGAAGTATGCGAGATAATACATAAAATGGGCTATATACACAAATTGACATAAGAAGCTAGCCCTTTTTAATCCCCGTTAATAACATCCCAATACTGCTAAGCTATCGATATTCATATGACAAATAAATGCCTGCACAAAAATGTTTCTATTGCAATATAAATATTATGGATTACCTATTACATAATATTTGGCCAGTTAATCTGTCTCTTTTAAAATATCCCACAAAGTCTTAAGAGTGATTTCTCTATCAATAAAACGCCATACTGAATTTATATCGAAATTGCACTTTGTATTTATTTCGTCAAAAGATTATTACATGGAGCATCGGAATATCTCCAAACTAAACTATTTCAGAGAAAAATGTTATGTTATTTTACAATTTCATATTAATACATACACAAATTTTAAATATTGTAATTAAACTTTGGACTTAAAAATGGACATGCATAAATTGGTCGGAACGACATGTCGGTGTCGGTTATCTAATAATTAAAAGTTAAGTGGTAGCTTTTGTAATATTTCAATATCTACTGTAACAGTTACGGATGATAATAAGAATTTTATGTTCTAAGTTAAATAATTACAGGTACAAACATAAATTCCGTGTTTCTTCTTAAAGCATTTGGACATAGATTCTTAGTGAAGCTTTGTATTCCGATTTCACACAATAGTATTGTGTAGAGCATCTTTGCTTAAAAGGAAATGCAACAATTTGTTAATGGATTGCATTTCGAAGTTGGGTAAAGTTTTATCATTAATATAGTTTTAACGACACTTAAAAATCAGCAGACCGTATAGATAATACTTTTATATCAGAACTATGTGAATTAAGTACAATCATTGATAAAATATTGAAACATTAGGCCATTTCAAACAATTACTTTAAAATTTGTGTTAGTGTATCAACTCTATGCTATTAAAATAATTGTTTCCTGCCAGAAGAGATTAGCGCATATTTCGTGTAACAATATTATTACTCAATTTAAGAAAATACAATAAATTGTCCCTAAAAGTGTAGCAGGCAGTAACACGTAAAAGAACTGCTGACTGACTTTTAAGGCTATGATGCATAACTTATAACACTCCAAAATGTTTGTATTCATAGAAAGGAATTTTATTACTCTTATTTTTTCTACAAAGGAAAGGTTTCCTTTTCTTTTGAAACCTTTACTTACAACAGTACCTCATAACAGAAAACGTAAATATTTATTCAAATGTATTTGCCTACAAATCAATAATATTAAAAACTTTTGTATCTTAAGAAGAACTCTACACGATTTAGGCATAAATTATAAAAGATGCGATGAAGTTTAAAAGTGAGGGGTGCAAATGGAAATTGTGTAGCACTAGTTTGCGCTACCCAGCCAGCACAAAAGGCTTCCAAGTAGCAACTCAGTTGATTCTAACCTACTCAAACCTTGCTACTAAGAAGGTGTCTATCATCGCGCAGGTGGTTCTCAGTGAGTTCGTGGTAATGTCTATGTCACTATGTCTGGAGATCCTCCGC
>JAAAYG020059377.1:0-10091 GCA_009936455.2 Tomocerus minor
GTTTATGCATAGTTTGGTCAACCTCCGTTGATGCGTTCGAGAGTTATCGTGCTAACGGACGTACGGACGTACGGACGGACGTACGGACGTACGGACGGACAGAATGTGTGATTCCATAAGCTCTCCTAGGGCGAGCTAAAACAAACGATACGTACCTTACAGGTCACTTACAACATAACAGGTTAACAATTCCCTCACCATAACAAGAATAATCCTCTGGATTGCTCTACCCAGAGAAGTACAAACGAAAGATTCGCTGGCTACAGTTAAAATTTCTGTAAAAAACATCTTTGTGATTCTCGAAGTCAATAAAAAGTAATAATCAGCTCTTATAATATATCTTCAAAAATATATGCGAACTCCTAGTGTTTTATTGTAATCTTTGTATGAAATAATGACTATTGTACTCTTATTATTTGTTGTTGGATGAAATGCGTTCTTTGAACATATATCGGTCCTCCATTGGAAATCAGTTGCATGAAATATTGTATCTATTATTGGGGTCAGACGCAATAAATCCCTTATAGTACTATACGATTCTATACAAAAGCATTTGTTTTTGGAATTTTTTGCAGTTATACATTTACGAACAATGACATTTGATATAGAATAACAAAGTTTATGAAATGGACTTTTGGGGAAAACTTGATGTGTATCTGTATTAGTTATTCTGTTTAGATGCTGATTAATATCTAATTTGCATTTAAATTACATATCAGAGTAAATGGTAATTCGATTAAAGGAAACTCAGTTAGATCGTAGAATATTAGGGCCTGTAAAGAGACTAGCAAAATAACCAAATTTAAAACACAATAGCTTTGCCTTTTCTTTGCTAATAAAATACAAATACAGTGAAAAAACATATTGCTGCTAAAATTGTAGGTTCAACAGAAAACACCCAGTCAACCATCGCCATGAAAACCCCATGATTTTCATGCAGTCAGTGTGAATTTAGTTGAAGGTTGTTTTCTACCCGAATTTTAATAGAAATATCACGTTGGTTTACTGGCATCAATATCACGTTGGTTTACGCGCATCAATATCGTTGGTTTACGCGCATCAATATCACGTTAGTTTACGCGCATCAATATCACGTTGGTTTACGTGCATCAATATCATGTTGGTTTACGCGCATCAATATCACGTTGGTTTACGTGCGTCAATATCACGTTGGTTTACGTGCATCAATATCACGTTGGTTTACGCGCATCAATATCACGTTGGTTTACGCGCATCAATATTGCGTTGGTTTACGCGCATCAATATCACGTTAGTTTACGCGCATCAATATCACGTTGGTTTACGCGCATCAATATCACGCACATTATAACGTGAAAAACGCATGAAAAGTTCAATACAGTACTAACACTGTGTGGTATTCGCTTTACCTACGCAACACGGATTCGAATCCCGCCGGCGATAATCGTCGGAGGCTGTTTTCGGGGTAGTGTATCTAAAATGTGGGTTTAAAAATGAGGATATGGACCTGCGAAAACCTGGTAGCTCTAGCGTCCGTCCGTCTGGGGTCTGGTAGATGGGGGTTAACTCTATTTCTGCAAAACTGGCTCTGAGACAGCCTTTGGCCTTCCGATCATTAACTAACTGTAATGTTAAGAAAAGTTGGCAATAAGCCCGTCATGTGGCCTGTGCCCAGAGCCTTTACTCTGCAGTGATATAGGCGAACCTCATATAACACAAACACACCTACGCAACACCCTGTTTCAGTCAAAAAGGGAATTTGAAATTCACTATCATTCATCCAGTGAAAATAAGTTCAGTTAAAGTCCTTCCTCTCTCAAGCTGTGGCGCAGTAGAAAGGTTGGTGTGGTGCAGTAGGTACCTTGAAAGCTAGAGTCTGGCAGTGGTTCCTAGTGGAGGCGCTGATTAATTTGTTTTTCTTTTTGACGAGTGATTTGAGCGCACGTGGGGTAGAGACGATAAATTCTTAACTTTCGAGCGGCCAACTCATACTCAAAAATCACACTACCAAAACTGCGTGATATTCATGCCACTGGTTGACTGGGCAATATATTCTTATAGTTGTCTTGAATATAGTCTGCTCCTGTAAGATTTATTTATTCCATTATTTTTCATCAAATATTCGATAGTAATTTTGAGAACAAACAAACATTTAGGTTAGTCAAATCCTTATACTGACATCAGAGAACCATGTCAAAGTGGCGCTTTATATTTTTGAAAAACATTAGTATATATATGCATTATAACTGTTTAGACGATCCATGAATGAACGCTTCGCATAGTTGGCCAGGATAGTTCTTATAATCTCAATATTTTCATAACTACTTTTCTGGAAATAACAAAAAACAAAATGCCCTTTCTATGTCGTTTGAAATAGGTACGTCAAAAGTACCATCAGTAAGGTAATATTGTTTGTATCCACAACATCCACTAACCTTAGAACTATTACTCAGATATAAATCAGACATAGACGCTGGCACAGAGACATGCGAGCAAAAAGTCCAAGCAGGTGAGGGTTGTTTCGTCGCTTCACCGACAATTATATTATTGTAAAATATGGACAATTTCCACAAAAAATAGCATTAAATGTAATAGAAACATTTTGTGATCCTTATAAATGAGAGTAAATCATTTTTTGTTTGTGAATTAAAAATGTATTTATAGATGTAGCATAGATTAAGGTACCATAGTGTTTCCATATTAAAGTTTTAATTGAAGAGACGTTTGTTTTTGTTCAATGAGTTTTTATATAGGTACTGCAAAAGTAAACACCCACAATTGAGGACATTTGGAGATGAAGTTCCGCCGAAACAAAGAATCGATCATTATGAATTGGATCTCAGATGTGAAATGCCTAATGCTTGACATTCCCGAATTGAATTATTGTGTCTTCGTTTCACGGAAGTAGTTGAAATCGAAAATTTAAGGAACAAATCACTTTGAATTTGGCAGATTTGCACTCATCGAATTCTAGTCCACTGTCCTACTATTGCATCTATGCAAAGGCGAAATTTCCGCTACATTTGTGAAAATCGAACATAGCGATGTGTACTTTAACGAGAGAGACAAGAATTTTACAAACCATTTCGTATGAAAATTTTTATTTATTTTATTTACAGTTATACATTATTCATGTATTTCTGTGGACCGACATATGCCAATTTTAATCCAACCTACGGGCCGCCATTTTTGTTTCCCTGTAGATTTATTTGTTTTTCCAATAAATTCCTTCAACATTGCTATTTTAATTGCATTAAAATTGGCAATTCGAGGAAACCCAATAAGTTAGATCGAGGAAAGATATTACAAATATTGTTTGGGCTTTTAAGAAGTACAGCAAGCCAACTGAGCTAAACACGTATCATGGCTTTCTTAACTTTGAAACTGAAATACAAAGACACCCGAAGAACGGAAAGACTGTGTGTAGGAACCACAAGTAAAGACATATTCTAAAAATTCTACATCGTTTCAGAGATTCTCAATACATATATAATAAACAATCGTGAGAAAATACTGTCGCAGCGTAAACTGTATCGCAATTCTTATAATTCGCACCAAAACTTTACGGAAAATGGAGGAGACACCAGTGATCGCAGTAGCCAACTGTGTCTTTCGATTCACAGATTTCATGTATTGGTCCGTAGTTAACTGGAACAGGTCCACAAAAACATTCAGTGTTCACGGCAAGAGAGTTAATTTGTTGTTCCCAAAAATCGGCATTACATTTAATGTTTCAGGAGCCTTTTATTGCATTATAAGACTATATATAGACTATCGAAATCCAGACCCTAATTTTCTCCCTCGACAAATGATTCTATACTTCGCATTATCAGGATCCGCAATATGTAGTATCCTATGGTTACTTGTTGGGTACATGAAGATAAATGAAATAGTAATGATGCTAAACTGCCTTATAAAGTCTGATGCCTATTTTAGAGGTGACTCTTTTTTTATGTTGATAATGTTTGCTTCCATGTCCTAGATAATATTTCTAAAATGAAACTACAGTAATACAAGACATTGTGGTTTTCGTTTACAATTTATCATCCAAAAAATACCTCCGTTGAAATTATTTCATTTTTCGTAATTCAATGGCTAACTTGAACAATTTGAATAAAATTCTAAATTTTCAGAACTCTTCGGCAACAATTTTACTGCAAAAAGTGACAAATATCTGAAGTCCTTGGCTGCCTTGTATCCTCTTTATATCTGTCTTAGTGGCACTTTGGCTTGGTTCGCTCTGGCTCACAACGATTCACCACTTCTCAGATTCCTCCACGAATTCCCAATCTTTGGTTGGCTGGTAGAATACCTTTTGCAAAACAGCAAAATATTTTTCTTTATTTCCTGGCTAGCACTCTTTTATGTTGGATCGTATATTTTAACCGTCATAGCTACAATGGATATTTTTGCGTTAGTCTTCGGAACGACGGCGAAAGAATTTCTCATTTACATAGCAAAATGCAAACCTGAAAATGGCGAGGATATCAAGGTAAGAGAAGAAAAAGTTCGAAAAGCATACAACTGTTCCCGAATCATCGCCTTTGAAGTTAATAGGCTCGCCTACCTAATGGGCCCATTCGTTTTTGCAATCGGATTCACACTCACTATCACTTTTATCTATTCTTCTTTTAAAATGTATCATTTAGTAGAAATGCCCACTTTTCTTGTTTTCCCAATATTTTCGGCAATTTTAATCTTCTTTCAATTAGAAGTATTAGGAAAAGCTGCAACCATCGTCTTGCTTTCTGATGAAATTAAAAACAACTGGCACCGGCACGGAACGCCATACATGCGAAAATGGCTAAAAGGATTTCGACCAATAACTCTCTGTGTCGGCCCATTTTTTTATATCACAACTGATACAGTAAAATCATTTGGATGTGCTATCGTTGACAACACTCTTAACCTGCTTCTCACGTTTAAATAATATAAAACTCCTAATCATAGAAATAAGTTTATTTATGAAATGTGTTTTTTGTTGTCAGCTCGCGGCAACCATTTTCTTGGAGAGGCTAATACATTTAGCCCACAGTTTTGTGAAATCAAAAAAAAATCAACACGAAACAGGTTGATGAAATGGTGAAAAATATTTTGCCAAATAATTTGCTTTATTGGCCTATTTTTTAATATTTACAAAAAATACAATAACATTTTTGGATTTGATCTTCTCAGAATATCGAGTATATGCCGCACGATTTTTAATCGCGGCATGCCGTAAAAGCCGTAAATATATGTAGGTATTTATGTAAATTATACATACATCATATATTTTCAGAATTTACGGCAACAAAAATATTTTATGGCGCGACGACTTTATACTCTGCTCTTCTTGACAATACATAAGCTCCAGTATTAATGAAGATATTGATATGCAATTATAATGTAATTAAAAAGGCGAAAATGTTTAATGCAAATTTCATTTGTGGTAAATATGTGGCATGATGAATATATAGATATCTTAGACAATTTAATATTAATCGATGTAAATTCTTGATAGTAATTTGATGGACACAAGAAAGAAGTTTCTTCCCGAAATTGGATTTACATATGATCTAAATATTATCATGTGGTCTAGATAGAGAATATATATATAATAACTTGGTTACCTAGTATAAATATTGGTCATACCATTTTTAAGTTCTGCTATTTCAGATAGACTTGGAATGGATCAACCTAATTAAGTAGAAAGGCATTGAACTAAATATCCATATGCATAATGTAAGTATTCATTCAAGAATTTTGAGTCTAATGCCTGTAATGCTTATATACGTAATTGTAAATACCTGTTTAAATAATCAACTTAATACATTCATTAAATAATTGCATTCCGTATAATAGTATATCTGCCGTTGTTATTAAATGAACATTTGGGCTACTTTTGTAATAACCTCACCCTGAGCAAATGACAGTCGCTTTGAATAAATGGCCATCCAGCACTGTTATACAAAAGTTTAAATGTTTCGCAAGCTAGTAAAGGCTCTTTTCCGTTTCTCACTCAAAACAAAAAACAAGCAAAATACTCTTTTTACAGGTCATTCCCACCATTAGCAGGTTAACAATTCTATCGCAATAACATGAGTAATTCTATACGAAAGCATTTTTTATGGAATTATTTTGGCATACATTTATAACATTTATGTTCGAAATCGAATGATAAAAGATTAGGAAATGGAATATTGTGGAAAACTCGTTGTATGTCTGTACTAGTATTCTTTTTAAATGTTGATTAATATCTAATTTGCATTTAAATTACATATCACAGTAAATTGGTAATTGGATTAAAGAACACTCAGTTAAATCGCCGAAAAATATTATAAATATTAGGGCTTGTGATGAGACCAGCAAAATAACCGAGCTAAAAACGCAGTAGTTTCTGCCTTGCCATATGACACGAAAATACAAATACGCTGAAAGAATATATTGATGTTATACTTGTCGGTTTAATAGAAATAACATATTCATATTGTTGTTTGAATATATTTTGCTCCTGTAAGATTTATTTATTCCGACAGGTTTTTTTTATGAAAACAAGCAAACATTTATCCTTAATTAATCCTTACACGGACATCCGAGGACCAAGCCAAAGTGGCGCTTTATATTTTTGCAAAACAATATTATATAGTATGGACATAATACCTGCGTTTAGACGATCCATGGATGACAGCTTCGCATTATTGGTCAGGATGGTTTTTATAATCACAATATTTTAATATTACTTTTCTGGAAATAACAAACAACAAAATGCCCTTTCTATGTCGTTTTAAATACTTCAAAGAATTTCTCATTGACATATCAGAATGAAATCCTGTAAATAGCGAGGATGCCAGGGTAAGAGAAAAAAAGGTTCGGAAACCATACAACTGTTTCTGAATCATCGCCTTTGAAGTTAATAGGATCGGCTACCTAATGGGCCCAATGGTTTTAGCAGTCGTCGGATACACGCTAACTATTTCTTTCATCCATTCTTTTTTTTTTACTAATCTACATAAATGTCGACTTTCCTTGTTTTCCCAATATTTTTGGCAATTTTAATCCACTTTGAATTAGAAGTATTAGGAAAAGCTGCAAGCATCTAAAATAAGCAAGAATTTAAAAAAAAAACTAGAACGAACGGTACGGAAGGACATACGTGCAAAAATGGCTAAAAGGATGTGAACCAATAACCCTATGTATCGGTTCATTCTTTTATTTCACAAAAGATACAAAAAAAAGTTTCGGATACACTCTTGTTGACCATACTGTTAGCCTGCTTTTCCCTTTTAAATAACTTATAAAAGCAGTGCAATAAGTTTGGTACACTTTAGTTGTGTGAATAAATTCATTAGTAGCTGCTAAATAAATAAACTGATCTGTTTTTTTGAAAAAAATATGTAATTCGTATTATTGTCACCTATAACCAGTCGTCTTTTGTAAGTCTTCTAGCTTTTTGTTTTCAATTCATATATGTTCATTAAATGCAATGAAGTATTGTCATATCACAGCAAATTAAATTTCGACGTCTGCTTGCTCTACCTAAAGGCATATAGATATACTTTATGATGCCACAAATGATCTTAATCGGGCAGAATAGTATAATTTAAAACAAATATTGGAGTCGTGTATTTTCTAACCCTTCTGCTTTGTGTGTACCTATGTCATATCTGCTTAATCTTCAAACAAAGAGCCGTTCCACACGTTTTCTACACGATCGCCTTGCTAGATATTATCGTCAGCCATGTGACTACATTAAATCAACTCATGTAAACCTTATTTATTGTTTTTGCCGTATTAAACATTTTAGCCCCACTATGTCCGGCGACATCAAAGAACACTGTAAAAGTGGCTTTTGATATTATGTTATGTTTTAGATATATTAGACTTTGTTTTATATTTATACAAAGTACTTATATTGACTATATATCAGGGTATTTATGATTATTCGATTCAAGGAAACTCAATTATATTGTTGAAGGATATTATAAATGTTAGGGCTTGTTCAGAGAACAGCAAACCAACTGAGTTAATAGCGTAACTTTTCTTTCCTAGCTTTGAAAGTGAAATACAAAGACAACGGAAAAACAGAAAGTTTTTTTAAGTTTTAACTCGACTGTGTAAGTAGCACAAGTAAAGACAATTATTCTAAGTAGTCAACACCCGCTTAGCGACTCTCAAAATATATAAACCATAATCGTTAGAAACTTCTATTGGAGCGTAAAACTCTTTAGCAACTTTTGATAATTCCCTACAGAATTTTATTAAAAATGGAGAATACACCAATGGTGGCGGTAGCCAATTGTGCATTTCGGTTTACAGATTTCATGTATTGGTCTATAATTAACTGGAACAAGTCCACAAAAACGTTCAGTCTCCATGGCAGGAGAGTGAATTTGTTGTTCCCGAAGATGGGAATTATCGGGAGTTTTTTGATAACCTGTTATTGCATTATACGATTATATATAAACTATCGAAATCCAGACACTAATTTCCTCCCTCGGCAAATTATTTTATATTTCGCAGTATTAGTATGTACAGCAAGTGGTTTCTTTGGGTTACTTTTTGGATGCATGAAGATCAATGAAATGATAAGGATTCTAAACTGCCAAATAAAGTTGGATGCATATTTTCGAGGTGAGACTTATATTTTATCCAACTTTTATGCATTTTTTACTAAATGTTTTTAGAGTTAAATAAACTGTAAACGAACCAAATGCACACACCTACACACACAAACTCACTCCTCTAAGAAATATCGATTTTTATATTTTTATAATTCAATAACTAATTTGTACAATGTCATTAAAATTTTGTTTAAAATTTTAAAATTATTCAGAACTCTTTGGAAATAAATTGTCTGACCGAAACGACAAATACCTAAAATCCCTGGCCGCTCTGTTGCCTCTTTATATCAGTCTTAGTGGCATCCTCGCTTGGTTCGCTCTGTCTCACAACGATTCACCACTTGTCAGATTCATCCACGAATTCCCAATCATCGGCTGGCTGATAGAATATCTTTTGCAAAACAGCAAAATATTCTTCATTATTTGCTGGCTAGCAGCCTTTTATATTGGATCTTATATTTTGACTGTCGTAGCTTTAGGGGATATTGGTATCTTAGTCCTCGGAACGTCTGCAAAAGATTTTCTCATTTACATATCAGAATGTAAACCTGAAAACGACGAGGATATCAGAGTACGGGAACAGAAGGTTCGGAAAGCGTACAACTGTTGCCTAATCAACCTCTATGACATGAATATGGTCGGCTACCTAGTGGGCCCAATTGCGTTGGCAGCAGGATACACGCTCACTATTACTTTCATATATTTTTCTTTCACAATGTACCATGTAGTAGAAATGCCAACTTTTCTTGTTTTTCCAATATTTTCGACAATTTTAATCCTCTATATATTAGAAGTGTTAAGTAAAGCTGCAAACACCATCCTCATTTCTTATGAATTCAAAAATAATTGGCAACGGCACGGAACACCATACATGCGAAAATGGCTAAAAGGATTTCGACCAATAACCTGCTGGATTGGCCCCTTCTTTTGTATCACGAAGGACACAATAAAAAGTTTCGGAGCTAGTATTGTTGACCATACTGTTAGCCTGCTTCTCACTTTTAAATAAAATAAAAATGCAGTTGAATTAGATTTATACGCTTTAAATGTGAGAATTAATTTAATCGTAGCTACTAAATAAATACTCTGTTCTGTTTAATCGAAAATAAATAATGTATCCATACTACTGTCCCCAAAAACAAATATTTCATAATGTTTTTTGCACTAAAAATTTAGATCGAATTTGCTTATTTATTCTGCAATATTAACGACGTACTTCGAAAATAAAGTTTAAGTGTACAGCCTTTGCCTTCCATGCGGTATCGAATAATAAAATGCGATTTATTTCTTTTAAATTGGGACACGATTTTATTTTTATTTATTTTAACATGTATACAGTTTAACATTAGTAAATGTATTACGGTATTCAAATGTCCATTACAATAGCCTCATTAGCTGATAAGGAATACAATGTATCGCGTGACTTTTCTCGTAACGCTTGGGTGGGCTCTCCATTGTTCTGTACTACAGAACAACGGAGAGCCCAGGGAATCGAGACGAGAAAAGTCACGT
>JAAAYG020059388.1:0-10090 GCA_009936455.2 Tomocerus minor
TATTACGATGTGTCATATCTGTTAAAATTGTTTTCTGGTATTAGTAAGTTATAATAGTGTGTGGGTACTTAATGTACTTATCGATAATAGGTACGTGCATGTTTATGTAGTTAACTGAACAAGGAAATAGACAAACGCAGATTAGAGCTTTCCACAGACAGACATATCATTATTAATCTAAACTGCATTAAAACTGGGTTAAGGTGGCATATGAAACCGTAAGAGAACATACAGAGGGAGAGGGGAATGGGAGTCGTAGTGTAAACTTGAAGCATTATTACTCAAAAATTCGAACATAAGTTGTCTCATATAATCACAAACAAAAATTCGTTTGAATATTCATTTACTCACAACTCGAACTGCTTCAGTGATGATCGGCTCCATTGAAAAGAATGGTAAAACTAAAAGATCAAGTCCAAAGAGTGACGTACACCACCGAACATGAATATGCAAATGATGTTATTGGTTTCGTAGAATTCCGTGCACTGTGCATTCTGTACGTTTATGAGTAAAATGAAGTCTTACTTTATGTTATGCAGTTGGTTAGTAGTACGTCAGTAGTTAATACATCATCTTTTTAAATCTTCTGCCTTACAGTAGGTAGCTATTGTTTCCACAATCAATTATGTATTTACCTTTTACCTATAGTATTTACATAATATCTGAATATAAATGAACGAAAGCTCAAAGTACCTAATGGAAAACATAAAGTTGCAAGCCAGCATGTAATTTTCAAGTAACCCGTTGCTGATTATAAGTAAAGAAATTAACGAGTAGATCGTAGATCCATGTGTAAAACCGGTATGTAAATGTTTTAATCTAATTTAGCGTAACTGGTACTTATTTTATTGGACTTAAATTGCACGTATTTTAAATTGGAATTAAAGCATCATCAATACGAGATCATATAAATGTAAGATGAAAAAGTGAACTGGTAAGAAGAATGTGATGTATGATTTCATTCCATTTGTTTGCCTCCATAGTGTTATGTTAATGCAGAGCAATATAGGCAGATGATTATAATTTACATAATGATTACACCTGGCACCTTCCAAAGCCCAGGTATTGCCCTAGCACTCTAACTCTACAACCCATGCAAAAATAATCTACGCACCCTGATAGCATGAAAATCTTGTGCTGTGCAGTTTGGTAGTTGAATTTAAGCCAGTAATCTAAACGGCTTGTGTCGAGGAGGGTAATTGGAGAGGAGCTAACATGAACTGAATGAAACCGCATTGAACCGCATTGAACTAGCTAAAGAATTAGCCATGACTTTAAATTATAAAGTATCTTTACTTTCCATGTATTTATTAATGTGCCATTACGTGCTTTTCTACTGTAAAAGGTATATAGCCAGTGCACAGTAGTATTCTGCAAACACAATTGCATACTTTAAATAGATTTGACAATGCATAATTTACATCAGTTGACTATAGGCATTATCCGAAGCAACTCTCTGTGCGGCAGCAGTAATACTTGGTGTACATACCTTTAAAAATCCTGCTTAAATATTCACTTAATTATTATAACATTACGCTACATGACCGACAGTTCTTTTTAAGCTCCAATCTATGGCTACATGCACAGAAATGCTATTTATGAATGCATTTACGTCTGTACGTTGGACTGCATAAAGTTGTTTAAGCTCTAAAGTGAAGCATGCAGTTATCTATAAGTTGAGATTGAGTGGACTTGTCAGTGTTGTCAGTTTACATATAAAATCCTATGGAAGCATATATATATTTTTCGGGTAGATATATATTGACAGAATAAATATGAAGTAATATATGCACGTATATGATTGAATTTATGAACATATGTAATAATATGGTTATATATCATAGGCAGCAAAGGTTCACGTTGGATTGAGTGAAGTGAACTGGTGCTTTAGTTAAAGGATGATCTGAGAGCGAGCTGAAGTCGTCCCATCCCAGACAGTGCAGTCCCATCGAAACTCAACATCCCATCCCAGTAAAGCAAAGCAAAGGAAACCAAGGCATAATCCCATCCAGTCAAGTGAGTGAGCAGAAGAGTTTGCTATGAGATGAGGGAAGTTGAGTGAATCTCCTACTAGCACACACACACACCGTTGTTGCAGGCAGCCAGAGAGAGAGAGAGAGAGAGATGAAGAAACATCATCCGCATCTATTCCTCGACAGCAGTCACTACAGAAGAGCATCACAAGCGTGTAGCACCGCCGAGGAAGAGAGCTAACCAGATACCGCACAAATACAGACTTACTTCAGTTTTACTACATCCCAGTCAGTCTCTCTCTCCTTTTCCACTCTTTACTACCAGAGAGAGAGAGAGAGAGAGAAGTGTGTTTCTTCATTCATAGTCAGGCTGAGGAAGGGAGGCAGTGCAGTGGGCCAGTCAGTGTCTATTTGTCTCTGCTCCTCTCTGCATGTGTTGCTCTTCGGATATATTAACAGATAACGTCCTCTCTCCCTCTCCTAATAACTATAGCACGACCGTAGTCACAGAGAGCAACTTTTGTTAGACACAACTTCTTTTACTATTCTTGCTTCTGTGTGTTCCAAGGGTGTGCCGCATACTGTCAAATCAACTAACTCCACTCAACTCTGAACACAACACAACAACTCAAAAGGTACCTTTATACGTACTGCTCCTTATAATACATACGCACGTGCATTTATCCTCTCATGGACAATCTGAATTATTTCTTCTATCTTAACTCTCTGCTACATAATAGAAACTATACCGACACAGTATCCTTTAAAGATATTCAAGAAACGTAGGTTGACACAGGTAATAAATGCATTAAATAAATAATCGAGCTAAGACTATTCAAAATTCTCTTCTGGGACAGGAAATAATATTTCATATGGGAGATCATCTATTTTGTGTACTTTTAAAATGGTCCTAACTTTTTTTTTAAATCTAGGTTTTTTGGAAATATTATGGAGAATTAGATTATTTTGCAGATTTCGCAGCGAAAATTGTTAATTGAAGCTAGAGAGGCGTCTTAAAAGTATTGCCTGTCATATGAATGCAAACTGCACGATTGCTAAGCATTGGTATGGAAGTATTCTGCAAGTTACAGTACATTTCTCATATAGTTCAATGCTGGAGGCAATTGGACAAACTGAGTTTTGTGGCTATAGGATGGAGAAGTAGTGATTGTAAAGGTTGGAGTTTAAGTGATAGTCTTAGATGAGGCAGACGTAATAAATAGCGAAATGTCTTAACCTTCCCTTTATTATACTGTATTGCGGCTAGATAAGTAGAGTCGATAGTTGATTGTGGTTAATGACTGTAATGGAACTAAGAGCGACGTCTTAGTTCTTTGTTCCTAATAATTGAGCAATATTATGTAGTTAGAGACAGAGGTCCTTTCAACGAGAAAAAGTTACCAAACAAAATGTAGAGCTCTATGTAATTTAGCAAGTATAGGTATTTAGTATTTATCCCGCACCGACTGACTAAAGCTGTAGTGTCTGAGTGTATCTATGTTATCAGGATGATAATGATTCATGTATGTCTGTTGGAAAGGAGCTAGTAGTATATATAGCAGTGTGCTCTATATAATATTCTCATGTGTTATAATATGTCTCACTTCACGTCTCATTCATCTTATTAGGTCTACTGTGGTTGGTTCAACTGAACTGCAGACTGTCCATGGTCACACACAGACATAGGTGAAACGAGTATCTTGGCTGCACATCCCGTCTCGGGCTACTTATCCATTTGAACCTGTGTGTGCAAGATACGTGCTATATCGTCGAGAGAAGGATTCCAGTGTATTTCTACTAGTGTTCTTCTGGAGTTGTGCTGGTTGAATTTGAATCAGTCCACCTCAATCAACTGAATTTGGCTTCAGAAGTGGAAAGAGACTGGAGTATGTCGTATAATATAACTTTAATATGTTAATGGTCCAAGTGTTCTGTTCTGGTGGATGATTGTGAATAAGCTGTTACCAGTCTTGTCTGTGTGTGCTGAGCCGTGCTAAAGTGAAGCGAAGAGCCTCCGGCTTCCAGGCAGAACCGAAAGTGCAGCAAGAGCGCGTGTTAAAGAGATACTCGGCATCGCAGAGTGTTCATACCGGTCCCAAATCCAAACCTTCTCTCATCCTCTACTCCACAGATGTATCAGAATATTCCACTGTGGTGCACGTAATTGTTTTGACAGGGAAGTCCCTAATCTTCCCTACAATTCTTCTGTCTGTGTGTGCTCGACTCTTTTGATCGTGTCATTTCCAACATTATCTCTAGGTGACTGTGTCTAAAATATGAAAAGTGGCAATTTTAATTCCCCACTATATTTCCTGTGAAAAATTTAAATGCAAGAAGAGAATCCTGGAGTCTAACGCATTTCCTCCGCTTTCTATATATATATAATACATATAGCTTGGAGACAGTAGTTCATTTATCTACTTTGTCAGACAGGCGGAAGGATTCTTGAAGAACGGAAAAATAATTTCTGGAATATTTTACAGAGAGAAGGAAAGAAGAAGAAGATTCTGTGTTTTTTGGTGTCTATTGCTGATGTAGCACAGTGCAGTTGATAGTTGGGTACCTCTAGGCTCCGAGAAGTGATCAGCATAATCTTGGCAGAGTCGTCAATGTCTTCTTCTTCTTCATCATCATAATCGTCCTTTTGCCTGTCTCAACTTCTCCAGTAACTTGGCGTTCTGTTCTAGACAGTAAAAAATAGTGACGGACGGAAATGCATCGGGGAACATCCTTATTTTTACTAAAAGTGTGGTAGACCGATGTAGGACTTTGAATTCATGTCTTATAGAATCAGATCTGAAATCAAGTTTCTCTTTGGGGAAAGAATAAAAGAGTGAAAGTGTTTGGGGCCTGAGTCATCGTCGATGTCTTGCCAGAGAGAATAGATAGGTAATCGAATTCCTACTCTCGTTTTCCCTTACCAGTTTCAGCTTCAACAATCGACAGAGAGAAAGAAAGGAGGAAAATAAACGGGAAGGAACTGCACTCTGAAACGGGACAGACAGTAGTGGCATCCAAGAAGATATCAATAGCATCGTCGTGGCGTGTACTCACTGAATTTATACATGTTATATGAGTGTGTAGATTGAGCAGAGGTGAGGAATAACAGTGAGGCTCGAATGCTAGCGAGGAAAAGCCGTAGACATAAAAGAGAAATAAAAAACCCAATGAACTGAATCAATAATAGAGAGCGGAGCCGGGAGAAACTCAAGACAGGACAGTGAAGTAGCATAATAATATATGTGGAAAAACATCTATATATTCTTTCGTGAGATACCCACAGAAAACGGAACATATTTACTGGATAGTAAGGAAGATAGCGGGATTGGAAAAAGGATGGGAATTATATAATATGCTTACATATTTATGATATGATGTTATATTGTTGGTTCGTGATGCAATGTGAAATGATGAGCAGTATTGTATGATGCACAACAACAGAACGCATCATGATACATACATAAGAAAGTTGGTGGTGCAATCTTAGAGTGGTCTGGTTTTGTTGTGATTGTGTGACTTCCCCTTTGTATGCAAGCTCTTATGCGTAGCTCCTACGTTCTCTCCGTGCAAAATATAAAAAACAGCCTTTTCATCCCACTCATACGGGATTCATTGTATTTATAAGGATCTCTGCATTCTGTGAGGGAAGAGAAAATTGCTACGCAGCTCTGGAGAGACTTTTGTAAGACCATCACGATTTTTTGAGTAAATCACACCTGTAACTCGTGCCGGGTTTTACCAGGACCCTATATATACACAGTGTTTCTCCGTAGCAAGCAATATATAAATGTCTGTGAGTGCGTAAAGCTGAATCGTCTGGAAGAAGAATGATATACTAGGAAGATCCCAAACTAAATATCGTATAAAAACTCTATAAATACATTTGCCAGCTATTATTTACTATCTATAGGTAATTTCTTGCGTATTACAAGTGCAAGGATTCTGTTTATACTGTGTACGTGTAGGAGTGGGTTCAGAGTTCACATCTGTTTGTTTGTGGAATAGCTATAGATATAAATTCTGCCCAGAGAGAGTACCTGTGTGCTGTGCTCTGCATTTGGAGCCGAAAGAGAGAGAGAGAGAAAGAGCCACAGAGGAAAGTAAGTGAAGCAAGTAAAGCAAAGTTCCCGTTTGGTTGAATTGAGTCGGAGCTGCCTGTGGACTGGAGTGAAGTGAACCGAGTCTGTTGCAGGGAAGCGAAGCTAAGAGAACAAGTGACTAAAGTACAGCAATCTCTGGTAGTGTAGGAAAGTCTTGGTGGTAAAAGTTTTTCTCTCTTTGTGTCAGAAGTTGGAGGATTGGGCGTAATGTGTGAACGTGCGCGTCGTTCCCGGGACGCCAGCTCTCGCTACTCAATCGACACGCTATTTCCGGGATTGAGTAATAATTCGAGTCACTCTCGCAGTTCTCCTGCCCATTGTGTACTGGGACTTGGATTAGGGACTCAGTCGACATCCTCCTCAGAGTCATCTCACGATCAACTCAGATCAAGCACCAGGAACAAAAAGAATCTCAATTGTTCGGACAGTGAGAGCAGCATGCCGGCCAGTAGTAACGGCACGGCTCGCAACGGCACTGGCAATGGAGTCGTCGACTCCCTCATCTCCACAATTTCCACTGGTGAGTCAACATCTAATGATAATAATGGACTCCACTCGTCCAGCAATGCTAATTCAAATCCCTCGGCTACAGGACCCGTGTCCACAAGCTCCGGATCTAAGAGAAGGGCGGGCAGTCCTCTCAAACCCGCAACTCAACCCAAACAAATGTCCCTGCTCTCCACCACAAAAATGTCGAGGAAAACCATGCTCGAAGTCTTCCAGCCTTGGGTTCTCCAGACTTACGGGGACTCGGCAAAGACCAAAACAATCACCAAGAAGAAATACTACCGCATCGTGAAGACTCTCCGAGGAGAAGAGATAAATAATGCAGAAAACTCAAAGTTCCGGTTTTGGGTGAAAGCCAAAGGCTTCCACATCGGCCCTCCACCAGGACACTCCCCGCCCAAAGACGATCGCACCACTTCCTACTCCAACGAACCCGATCTCTTCGTACCCACCACTGTCAAGGTTTGTTTACCAACTCCCTACTTCCTTCCGCTTAGACACTCAATCTCGGCTTACCTATTTCTAATTTCCTACCTAAGTAAACACCCGCATTGCCGTACACCACCCCAAAGCTCGTAAAGCAATTACAAACCGGAGGGCATTTACTTAATTACTCAAACTCTATCCTGCATTGCCCACTTTCATTTTCCATTATTACGTCATCGATATTTAGCTATCACTCAGAATATTTTAACGCTTATTTTCCTCTAGCCATTTCTGTTAGCCACATCCATAAAAGACATTATTGCTTCCAAGTGTCAATGTGAGTTAATTAAGGTTTCAGGTTTAATGAACATCAGAATAGCAACAGATTGCATTAAAATTATGCAGAATGGATTTTGAATGGGTAAATATTTTTAAGATGACACAAAATAACAAAATTGCACAAGGAGTATTACGTTGTTTACTATTACCATTGTCAATTATTTAATGTGGTAGTTCATAATTAGTAGGTAAAAAATTTGTCATTGCGTTTTCTGCAAGTATTTGTGAAGATTGAAAAGTTTTATTCTCTGATGTTTAGGTGTTCTTGGTGTATGTCATAATTTTATTACCGAAGGCATATGTTATTGTATGCCTCCTTTGAGTTTCTTTGGCAAATCCTGGATTTCATGGTTTTTTCAGGTGTCCGTCAGAGGACGAAAGATAAAATGCAAGAAGAGTGAGAAAAGTCACATAAATATTTAGTAAGAGTTCTAACAGTTGTAAGATAAGGAAGATGAGAATTCCATTGGATCGGACGCCTTGACTCTTGTTGAGTCTTTTGACCCACAGAGCATGGTTAAGTTGTAACTCAAACTGAGAGTTGGAGTTGAGAAGAAGAAGAGGCGAGAGGAAATTCGAGTCGTCTCAGATTCCACACCTCCAGTTTTATTGCCTTGAGATAAAAGTCGACTGTTGCCTTCCATTAGCTGCGTTCTTTCTTCGTTGAGGGTGTCGGCGGCGGTTACTTTTGTGATTGCTCATTGTCAGTGCTGGCTAGAGCTCATGGCATATAATCTCTGTAGTGTAACTCAAAGGGAAGATAGAAGGCTCCGTTTATTATTTATATTATGTATTTGATCCAGTTTTCTTCAGACAGACAGCTTCATATATCCGTCCCGTTGTCTACCCGTCTCTCTGTCTTTATTGCATCCTAACTTCCCAACTTCTGTTGCTTATCAAAGGGAAAATGCTCTAGTTCGACCACTCTCCTCCTCCTCCACTCTACCACAACAATGCAGTCGGCAGGTCGGCACTGGGCAGTCGAACCACTAATCCCAAACACCGGACTGTACAATTAGATATTTGCAGAAGATAGAGACTAATATTTAAGGTTTCCACCATCTATATGAACTACGAGTACCTCTATCATATTATTAAAGAATATTTCATTGCCTTTAACCACCAAATCATTAGTGCATTTCACTTTTACAGACATTTAGGGCATATAACCAGAAATCAATGAGTTTCGAACATAGTGCAATAAATAATAGGAGAGCTAGCGTCCCGAAGTAAAACCCAAAAGTTATTACCCATGATGATAGATAAATAATATTCTGTGTTGGGTTGTGCACGTGTAAGAAGGGACCGGGCCGAAGGCGGTTTGCTTTCTGGTTAGGTTATTGTAAGATATCCTTCCCAAAGGGAGTTAAGGCACGAAAAATAGCATGAAAATGACACCCGATACGTGATACGTGGATTTGACACTTGTGCTCTGACTCCTTGCAAACTGTATGGAAGCTTTTAGCTAGAAAATGTCATATGCTGCCCAGGTATAACCTGAGTATCTCTCTCTGACACATAAAACAACAAGTATGTTCTATAGCTCCGTATAAAATCCCGTTTTGTGTTTGTGTATAGTTTTAGCGTAGATGTAGTGGTGGCTAAAATGCGGGCCATCCGAATCTTTGTATGGGGAGTGATTTTCGATAGTTAGTGAGAAGTTGAGAGAGGAAAGGAGGAGAAGTGAGCTGAGCGTGAAAGCGAGCGGGTGAAAAGGACTGACTGACAAATGGGTCTCGCCGCTGAAGCAGAAGGCATTACGGCCACGCCAAGCCACTCACTAACCAAAGGAGCCCAAGGCTTATGAATCCAGGGACACACACACACAGCGTCCGTGCACACACAAAACATCTCTCCCTCCTTCCCATCTCTACTTCCCAATTCCGAATTTCTCTCGTCCTGGAGATGTTCAAGTGGCTCTGGAGCTCCGTTTTGGCTCCTGGACCCTTTTCCCCGCACACATTCGTCCAGGCACACTGGCAACCACTCGTCCGCTATTATAACGTCCATCATCTCCATCATTTCATTGCATTACATATATAGACAGCATAATTCATATAGGCTCCAACTGGGAAAGAGAGGGGAAAGTCCTTATAACTTTATGTAATGTGATAACACATAGCACCTACTATAGCCGACACTAAAATCCCTAAAATCTCTAATAAATAGTGAAGTAGAGCAGAGAGGCACCAACCTACAAAGCTCAAATCATATAACTTTCCATTTAACAACTTGCTCTTTACAACGGAGCACTATATGTAAATATTAATGCACTCCTTCATACACCAATAGATAATAATGGACACTTGTGTCTCTCTCTACCTTCACACATTCACATGACAATCCCTTCCCTTATTCCATATCATTATAAAGTGTGTGTGTGTGTGAGCCTAATAGTAAGTGCATAGATCAAATAAGGAGCAGAGCTGGGACAGAGAACGTATTAGGAAATGAATGGGAGTGAGCTTTAGCCCTCTCTTCTTCCAACCTTCTCCCTTGCTCAATCCTTAGCTCCCTTTATATGTCTACTAGGCACTTACACATCAGTAACCATCTGAGGAGGACACAAATCTAATGTATATATGTGCCAGCACATAATACTGTGTAATCAAGAACAATTTACGGAATAATATTTTACTCTGAGAGATACTTGTTATAGAAATCTCTTACATACACTGACCCTAATACCCGTATCTCTGTTAACTACCAGATGATTATAATTGCAGTATTATGCACGAGGATGTG
>JAAAYG020059399.1:0-10089 GCA_009936455.2 Tomocerus minor
ATGTGTATAACATGCTACCAACACCACTACTGAGCCAACACTTATCCTACAAAGTCTACAAATATCATTTTACTAAGGTTGTTGACTAACTATGAACCAATGTTGGATTAACGTTTACCATGTAGGCATTTGTGACAAAGTTGACTTTTAGTAAATGTGCATAACATGCTGCCAACACCATTATTCTGCCAACACTTATCCAACAAACTCGACAAATATCGTACGTTGCCCCAACTTTCGTTTCTGACTGGGACGTCTCTCTCTCTCTCGATGAATCATGAAAAATTTCGTTGCTGGACTCGCATCGCATCTTTACTTCACACACACACACACAAGGCACAACTTGTTTCTCCTCTGGACCGGACTTGCAACATTTCTAATAACCTCTCTCTCTCTCTCTCTCTCTCTCATGTGTGTGCTCAAAAATGGTTGGAAGATGTGAAGAGTGGCTGTTATTGTTAGGCTTCCCTTCTTCGCATCGTTGTCAGTGCCCTGAGGATGATGTTGCTGGTATTACATATGAATGACGTAACATGTGGCGATGTAGCGGCTTGACTTGCCTTAATTGTGCATCTATGAAGATATTTACTTGGCTTCATGTATGATGTGCGTACGAAGTGTTATAGTTAGCATGACTTTGTTGAGTAGATATATAAAGTTGCTGCTTCGCACTCTTTCCATTCCCTATAACTCACTACCGCTTCTCCGTAGCTCATTCTAATTTTTTGCGCATTGTCTCTCCTCATTTCATTCATCAACTGAACTCACTCCTGCTCCTCATCTCTCCTTATTGTTTCATCTTGTAACTTGTCCAATATCTATCTGCTGAGTTGCCTTGACTTGGCTCGTCCCTTCTTCTCTTCACCTACATCTTCCTACTTACAATAGCGCACTATCCTCCCTAGCTACTTCTCTACCCAACACAGTACACATAAATACATGTGTTGCTCCTTTTACACTCATGCAACTCACAGAGCAATAGTTACACGCACTCACTCCTGTAACAATAGCTAACCCCTGTCTACGGCTCTGTGTTGTGTGTAGATCGAGATGCTAGAAACCTTTTCCAACTGCTCTAGTATTTTTTGCGCCATTGTGTAACAAGCACATTTTTAACGTGCTATGAATACAATTGCACAGCACCTTTCAGTACATTTCCTTTCCAGTTGAACCAATTTGGCCAACATTTCCGTTCAAACCTGTGTTTAATTGTGTGTTTTATTTGTGGGCTGTTGTTCTATGCTTTGAGACACAGTAATTATTACTCCGCATTAGCCTATGAGGGGTGCAAATAAAAGTGAAGGCACCTTTAGACCTATAAATAACAATGTACCTAAAAGCTCCAAATTATTTTAACTCTCTGATTTCAATTAATTAGGCAAGATTGGCAAACTGGTTTTTTGAGAGTACCTAGGTTTTATACTTTCCAAATAGGCAGTTTTGTGTCAGTAATGTGCTACAGTGGATACTGTGGTTAGCTGTGCTGTAGTCAAATTTGAGGTTATGTAAATTTTAGGCTTTGTAATTAAATGACAAGTTCTTTCCTATTTACACAAACACTGCAGAATGAAAAATAGCACCTGATCCTGCTCAGCAGTTAGTAATAAAATGTTCCTTTCCTTTCGTCTTTACAGTTTCATGGATTAGCTAAAGATATGTTGACTATATGTAGAGCCTAGCCAATTCAGTACCTATGCTAACGCATGCAACAACTACAATAATCCCAATCTCAATTTACACCTGTGCTCTGTACTGGGTCAATATTTAAACTAGGTATATTTGATACGCAACTAAAGTCAACTCAACCAATTTAGCAAGTAAGATTTCAAAACTCGTAAATGTCACTGTCAAGATTGATAGTGAAGCTACTAAAGATTATTGTACTCTGCACTTACATGCAAATCCTAGATGTGTTGGTGAAGATACACAACAGGAATATGAAGTGATACCTTGTTCAATAGACGCACCACTCTTTCAAAATGTCTTGCTCTTGTCTTTTAAATTGTATCAATTTTGGCCTGCTATTGAAACAACGTTTCAGACAGACTGTCATTAGCAGATATATTATAAACATTGCTATTTACGCCTTTAAAATATTCAGCGTTAATGCGCTAAAAATGAACATCACTTTTGCTCGAAAAATACTTATAAAGTTTAATCAAGGTGAAAATGAAATGATATGTGTAATAGATCGCCATTATATCACTATAGAAAAAGCAATAAGATAGTAATGATTTTTAGCTCCCAGCATAGCACGACCAGGTAAATTTTATTGGGCGTTTGAACAAATATTTTACATGAATATTTCTGTATAGCTCTAAATTATTGTACACGTGCCAGGCAACGAGTTGAAAAAGTTGAAACTCATTACGTAGGAGGAGTAATAATGTTTTGCTAAGTCAAGTGAGTCGAAGCCAATGATTTACTGTATAAACAACATACACATACCATAAATTATTTCCGCTACAGTATTAGATAGAAACAAGTTAAAAAGGAGCTAGAATTTCACCGATCTAATTTTGCATGTATCCATGCAGCTCCTGAATATTGGGACAATAGATACACACAAACAAGTACATATACAGCATTCCCATTTGTTTCTTCGGCTATTTGTAAGAGTTAGCGAGGGACAGTGCATTGGTGTACGTGGCGGTAGATTTCAATTTATGTGTCCAGACTGTTTGATAGTAGTCCAAGAAAAAGATTTGATTTCCTTTTGCTTCAGTGTGCACTGTGCACCAACCAAAATTAGCTAATGCGTACTACTGGGCACTAGAGCATGTAGCATTGGTGTGCCGTGTTATATATCACCTTGTACGTCCACAAAATGGAGGCATAATCATTTTCGATACATCCATTGTGACGATTTACAGGCTAGTGAGGATAAGGAAAGGATAAAAAACAATTCAAGCTTAGCCAATTTCTGTTCTCTAATAATTAAGGCTGCCAAAAATATGGAAAAAATGAGTTGACCTCTCTAGAGTTTCTACGTGGAGTATTGTGCAGTGCTTTGCTGCTGAGATAGGATTAGGGAAACGAGGAAAACTAACAACGATACCGTTAGTTTGGTCTGTTTAACTCGAATAAGTTGTTAGCTGTGACTAGCCATGCAAATCCGGGGAGGGCAAAGCTTCTTAGCAAAGCAACTTTGGAATTACGTGCACAAATCTTGCTTACTTCAACCAGGCTGTCTGACAGAGCACTTTATTTTCCCCATAACTGTTCCGTTGAACAAACAGCCCATAAAAGTAAACCAAGCCTAGGCTGTAGCTAAACGAGTCTAGCAATATTTTACGAGCGCTGTAAATTAGTCTAAAAGTTAAGCATAGAGGAAATTAGGAAACTCTAATATATTAAATTAATTATCGGAAATGTTGTTGCTTTACTGAAGGAAGAGATTATAATATGTGAATCGGATGAATGAGTGGAATGACATGCTACGATGCTCTTCCTTTAAACCTCTATCTCATTTAGTTTCAATGTTTACAATTACTCTTTTTGGCTCTACTGGGCTAATACATATATAATAATTGTAATATTATATGGATGAACTCATGAGCAATGTTATGATATATCAGTCACTGAACGTAGCAGATTTAGTAGAATATCCTAACATTTATATTATTTCTCTGAAAATCTCCAAAGCATTGCATATAGGAGACAACATGGAGAATGAATGAAATATAAACATGAGATGCATATAGAGACAGAGATGGTCGAGCGAGAGAAACTCTCAGTCAGTCAGTCAGCTCAGCTCTAACTCAAAGCAGCTCTGCTGAATTTTGTCTCGTTTGCTCATTTATAATATACTCGGCCATATCGCAGCGTCCAACACCATATAATCTTAATCCCAGACGAAACCCTTCGTGAATAGGGCCCAATAAGACATTGTGCTTTAAGCAAATAAAATGTTTTTAACAGGTAAAAATAAGTGAACACGTACAATGGCAAGGTATTTTAAAAACCCCCTGAACAACCTTTCTTCGCGACGCGCAGCCAAATTCTCAGAGGCTTAAAAGCTTAAGCAGATTATACGGGGCTGCACTGCACCGGCCATATTATTATTATTATAGCTCTGTTATAATTTAGAGATGTATAATGTATGTGGCAGGATTGGATGACTTGGCCTCTTTTTCAAACCGATTATGATTGATGAAACAGATTGCCCAATATGCTCCATTACATTACGTATGGCATTACATTACTAGGTTAGGTACACTGTGCCATAACCGACAGTAAATACTCTATTCGTAAAAAGAATAAAATAGCCTACTTAACTAGACTGTAATCTACACAAAATTTTACTACTTTAGTACAGTGGAATCACATAAAGGATACAGACCTATATGTACATATTTACCATATATATGTATATATATATATATATATATACATTTTATAGATAGATTATATTATAGAGATATATGTATTATACATACATACATTTATGGAGCTGCTTGACATGACACTGATGATTAAGAGCGAGAGAACGAACAAATGAACATTCACAGATTTCACAGATGATGATACACAGAGCACAAGACGAGGCTGAGTGAACTTTCTGCCTAAACCATATATAAAGAATCGATATATTGCATTCCTCTCCGAAATCCCAAATAACAATTAGGGAAAGGCCGATGAGACAGATTTATTTATTTACTGTGACTTGATGTGCATTCTGGTATTTAGTTATGCATTGGAATTACGTATTAGCAGTACTCTACTAAGCACGATGCAGCAATATGAAGGTGAGTCTGCTGCAATAATGTTATTAGCAATCATATAGAACTGAGCTGCACTAAACAAGAATGATTATCGTAGCAATTACGTCGTGGCATATTTAGTTAGATCTGAACAGAATGATGACTCTAGCGTACTTTTTCTTGTGTAGTCTGTTGGCTGAAGACACATTTCCCTTCTATTTCCATCAGACTAAGAAAAGTAAAGAGTGATTGTTCAAGACAAGATTGCAATGTGCAAAAAGACATTCAATTGGAGGCTAATAAAACAGCATGTATAAAAATGCAAGGCCTCCTGACTTGACTGTCCTTTCATTTTATTTTGCCTTCCACTCTCCGTCCGCGTTCATTTCAGTTTCCTTCGACATTCCTCCCACCAATTACTAAGCAATCTTTGAGAAAAAGAATGGTGCTAGCAAGCGCTAATACTTCTTGCAGCTCCCTAGCAGCCTAAGAATATTTTAAGCTGGCAAAAACAAGATATTATCCCAGAGATAAAATGACGGCAATGATCATTGCTTGTCTGCACTATTAAAACACTATTAACACTACCATAATTTCTTTTATTGTTCAGGTAGTACGTAGTACTTGTTCCTACAGGGTGACATTTAATGCTCACGCACGGTGGAATATTAAATACATATACTTAGCTTCATGAGAGATGATGGAAAATTCTATTCCTCATTAAACATATTCGTCGTTTTACAAGAAATACAGACAGACACAACTATTAGGTAATCTACAGACGTAGGTATGAAGTTTAGGAAGATTCTTGATGTAGCCGAATTATCCTTTTCATCTTTCCTTAATAGCCCTCCGTTGTCCAGATGACTAGACGTCCCTCCCTTCCTCCCTCCTTCATAAATTTCAAAATCCATTCCACATGATCGGACACCACTGTGAGTCTTAACTGTATTGTCATCGAGAATTGATGGGAGTAGATCACCAGAGGTACGAAGCATTAAAATATCTGGCTCCCAGGCTACAGGTGCTAAGATACATCAATCGAATGTATTTGGGTGTTAGTTATAGAATGAAGCGAACGGATATATTTCATGTGAGAGCACTCTGAGCAACAAGTAGAAAGCCGAACTACCTTCGCCTGGTTTGTTTGTTTGGTGATTGTTGTGATTGAGACGGAGGTAGAAGAAGCGAGAGAGAGAGAGGGAGACGAATATGCAAATAGTAAATAATGATAAGATATATACTATTGGCGAAATAAGCTAAAGAGTACGGACGGTACGCGGAGGGCATAGAGAGAGAGAGAGAGAGAGAGAGAGAGAGAGAAGATAAGCACTGAGTGAGATGATGATGTAGCCCACGGCCATTGTGTCCAAATTCTCTTTTAGGCCTTAGCTATACGATCTAGAGCCACATGGAGTGATAGACGAAGAAATGTGTGGCGAGTAAGATGTAGAAGGGTATAAATAGACAAGATGCCGTGCATGTGACTACAGATCGGGTGGTGTGCATGGCAATTGCAGAGTGAGGGAATGGCGAGCTGAGTTTGCCAGCTATTTGCGATGCGGACTTGAGATTGAGTCGAGGAGAATGAAATTCCCATGCCATGTGCAAGGGAGTGGAGTGTGACTTGGGATTGGATTGACATTGAGTTGGAGGAGTCCAGTCTTGGCTCTCGACAATGCCCACTTACGTCATCCGTCCGTGTGAATGTGCACAGTCAAGGCAGAACAGAGGACAAATAAATATTTCTGCCAGAGAAGCTCAACTCCGTCAAAAAGACATAGAGGGGTTTCTTGGGCTCTTACGTCATTTAGCCACGGAAGTCAGAGAACACACAAACAAAGTGGCGCTCGGACTTCTATGCCCGTTGACTGCTCTTCATTGCCAACGACATGGGGACACAAATAACCCAGTCAGAGCATCCAACACTGTTGTGGATTGTAATACCTTCATATCCGTATAAAATATCCCAAGGGTCTTGGAACAAATAGAAGGGAAGAAGTGCAAAGTAAGGTAGGGATCTGAGGTAAGTGAGTGTGATTCATTAGGAGGCACCTACTCACCTACGTACTAACTGCACGGCTACACCACATTCTCCCTGCCCCGACGCGCGACGTCGGCCTCTCCTTTAAGGACGCAAGCTATAAAAAGATGCTCTCCTTTGCTACATTTCTTTTGGAACTTCTTTTGATTAGAAGGAAGCAGCATTGCCTCCCGGGTGTTTTATTATCATGGGTCCAGCAGCTCGCTCGTCCCTCCTCACCTTTTCCCCTCAGCTCTCCTCCACCAAGTCCACTCACCGTGAATCCACTCACGTACTCGCCTAGGCTACCCTTTTTGCGTTCCTGCTGTCGTCCGTGCGCATGCGGCAGCCTCTCCTTCCTACCTACCTACAACTCTGCACTGCACTGTCTTTCAAAAACAGTGACACAGCCCAGGCAGGTACCTACCTGCATCATCCTGCCCACTACGTACATAGCTGTGTACTTTATTAAGTGGGCACATTGGTATGCACGTCCACGTATCAAGCACAACGAGGCTGTGGAACAAGGAGCTACTTCGGGTCCTCACCGGACTCCTCCATCTTTCTCGTCTGCTCCTCACCCACTCTATAGCTCTAGCTCTCTGGACAAAACTGCCGGAATTCACGCTATCCATACTTTGCAATTAGACATGGCGAAGCCAGGTAAATAGAGCAAGGGAGGATGGTAGTTGCAGTTGTATGGTTGAAGCAAGCGTGCGTAATAAAGTAGCAGGGAGAGCGCTACTACGTAGTTACAACAACAGGTTGCTCAACGAGGACAAAATTTAAGAACCGAGAGAGAGAGAGAATAACAGTGGGCATCGCTGAGTCGGAGAAGGAAACCAGGTTTTCTGTGCCCTCCATGCATCCCTGTCCCTCCTAAAAATAAAGTACAAATCATGCATGTATGCTGCTAAGCCCAGTTCTCATTCCCTTTGCTCCCACACACTGCTACGGGCAAACCAAAGTCAAGCCAAAAAAACCAACCTCGTAGATTTTCCTTATTTATGCCATGACATCAACTTCACCTCTCTGGACTTGATTGTTCCCTACTGCCATGGGCCCAGACAGTGCAGTGCGCAGTGCCATGATGCCACAGGGAAATACAAACTTATCCTTAAGGGTGCCTCAATGATACGCAAAAATCGTTTTTCTTAGCCACCGGGGAAGCGTTTTTAAACGCAGACCTTTCTGGTAACCAGGGCGAGTCGTCGAGGTTTTCCCAAAAAGTGTCTACAAGCGCCAAAATTAATTTTTTTTGTGGAGTGGGAGAAATGCATGGAGTTTGAACAAAAGTATTTAATTCTCCGAAAAAAAATTCCCTACGGCTTTCCCTCGGGACAAGTCTCCTTGATTTTTTGCGATATTTTTCAGAATCGGGTGTCTCAAACTTGAGAAAAACGATTTCTGCGTAATTGCAATACTTATCCACAATAACGCCGAATTGGTTACTACGGAGTGTTGCTAAATAAATACTACCATTTCGAATTTTCCGCACAGGCGCGGTCGATCATTGAGGCACCCTTAACCATGGAAAAATAAATTAGATGAAGATAACAATGCACAGTTTGTGTGTATCTCCATTCTTTCTGCTATGCAACACGTCGGGGAAGTTTCTCTCCATAACTGCGACTCACGAATTCATTCCGATGCAAAAGCCCAAATTATTATCTGTGTCATTCCTGTGGTGACGCTTCAGTTTATGGCATTGTTTAAACGCTCACAACCGTCGCATACCCACAGCTATATACTTAGTTGGCATTTGCTTTTGAATGGCGATGAATAACGTGCTTATAACCACAGTGGAGTAGTTGCTTTACTGCTTATTTGGTTGGCGCTATTAATTTGCCCTACTAAACTTGTAGGAAACAATTTAGCTTAGTTGTAACAATAATTCCTTCGGTGAATGGCTATGAATCTCAACATTTATCTGGATTTTTACATCTGGACATGTACTGTCCCACGTCACTGGTCCCTGTTAATGACAGCAATTATTAGCTATTGACTCCATTGTCATGGCATACATTGATGCACGTGTTATATATATATCTAAGTTACGATTGAGCACCTGCACGTGTGTTAAGGTAACCGGTTACGATAGAGCATCTAAGAAAACCTAATCTAACTTCTAACAAAAATCTAAAAGGTTAATCGGCTGGACTTGGTCGGTGAGGTGCATGTGCTCGGTCGTAACTTATGTGTTATTTATCCATATACTAATAAGGGGACATAGGTAGATGTTTTGGTTCTGGAAATACTTTATTGAATAAGTCTGTGAGTGCCTTATGAATTTCTTGTTTGTAATCAAAGTAAAAAGCACGGGGACAAATAGTTTTTTTTTAGCCAGGTACTGCGTAAAAGAAAAAGTCAGTGCTGATATGATTGTGGCAGTAGGAGTGGTATAGAATTGGGATTCTATCCTGGTTGTGATAATGCAGAGAAGGTAGCCTAGAGAGACCTCACCATCTCTTCTCACTATTTTGTTCTTGTGGAAATACCTTGGCTTCTTTGTAGCTTAGTGCGGGCTAAGTGCGTTAATAAACAAATAAATTCCGCTTTTGAGCCATCCCACGAACGAACGATGATGGTTTCAGGTTGGGAATTAGGCGAGGGAGTAAAAAGAATATTCATCAGACGAGACGAGAGGTGAGAGTGAGTGTGGAGAATGGCTGGGCTCATATCCTGCTTCGCATCAGCTCATATTTGACTTACCTACCCGCTTTTTGCTTACATTTACATAGTTTCAGGGTCACAGTGTTTTTCCTTGGAACCGGCGGCGGCTGATGTTGTCTTAGCAAGTACGTCTCTCTCCCCGTAATCTGGCTGCCCTTCTTTTCTGCCAGATCACTCACGACCACGAATACACGTAGAATAGAATCTACCATTCTCTCCCTAGTAAAGCCTTCTATAGCTACCAAGTATTACTAAGTAACAAGCTGTGTTGCTTTCAGTAGATATCTCAGTACACGCTATTCTATTCTACCATGAGATACTTACTTGACTGTTTCATGACTACCTACCTATCTACCTACGTACGTGGCAATGGAAATGCAAAGCAAACACTCCGTACATGAAGTTACTAGACTTTGCTTATTATTATACCGACTTACATTACAATTGCACATCACATCACCAACTCAACTTGATATAATAATATTATTACTAAGCCATAGATATTACTAGATGCTTGTGGCATGTATACCTTTTCTTTCTAGGAATTAATATCAGAGCAGTTAGTACATGTCCATAATCATATTATGCTTACTTACTTCTGCTTATACTTAATACCCGAGCATAAATGTACCAACAGAAACCCACAGAGATTTTCAGCAGACAAAGTTCATAACAGAATTGGGACCGAGG
>JAAAYG020059421.1:0-10087 GCA_009936455.2 Tomocerus minor
AAGGATTTAATCGATTATATTTTGTATCTAAAACTTAATCTAATCTGATGAGATTACCGTTTTGACTACCCCTAATACCTTTACGAAATATACAAGAAAACAAGCAGAAAATACGAATTTAATTATTTTTGCAATGAGGATGTAGCCTTGGGTAATAAATTAACTAATTATTATGTTCCGTGTATAATAATGTGACTATATTGACCTTTACGAAATATTATAACTACTGATGCAGGGAAATATTTGGGGAACTACAAACACAAACTCGAGTCGGCAGATCTAAAGCTTTAGCAACTAACCGTTATTTAGTTTTAGAATAAAATATTTAACAGGCAGCAAAGTTATTAAGGATTTAAACATTAATAAAAATGTCTTTAAATTCAAAAGATTGTGTGTATGGATTTTGTTGTTTTGATTTTAAAATTGAATTATGAAGGGACATCTTTCAATATTTCCGGATGGAAAATAATACTTCAGTGCTACTTATCTTAGGGAAATGTCTAGTTTGATAATGCGATTTGGAAATAATGCATTTGTATACGAACATGGGGTAAGATGCTTTCTCCGGAAAAATGTAACAAAAAGAGTTTTGAGAGAAGAGTGTGTTCTTGCTGAGTTTTGCTTTTGATTTTATTCGAGTTTTGTTGAATTGTGTATGAGTTTGAATTGGGATTAGGATTACCTTCTGCTGCTTGAGATTAGCATTAGTAGGCGAGTGTGTAGCATACTGTGCGGGAGTACATTAAGTAGTGTATTGTATTGTATTTTCTGCTTACAAAGTTCCCCCACTATCTTCTATCTGGCTGAGCCCACTCAACTCAACTCAACTCAACTCAACTGGCTCACTCAGCACAGCAGCAGCTTTCATTTGAGCTCAGCCCGTTGTCCTATTATTTCTATGTACTTAAATCCTTTGACTCTTCACTTGACTTCCCTTTGCCATGTTGCTGCACATTCCCTCGCATATTATAATAAGTATATGCCAGGCGAAGGAGAGTAGTAATAATGTCTAGCTGATAAGTGTCTTCTTCTACTCGGAGAGTAGCTAGGCTAAACGCACATAGCAAAGTGAATTAGATTATGAGGGAAGTATAACTTTAAGTTACTGTTGGTTTGAAAGCTTATCTTGTATCTGGCTGATGATGCTCAATAGGCGATGCCTCTCTCTCTCTCTTATTTCTCTCCTTCTCAGTAGCGTGACACGCATAGTTAGCATACTTATCTGAGCAGGATTGAGCTGAACTCTTTCAATCCCTCTCTCTCTCTCTCTCTCTTTCTCTCTCCTGTACTTATTAGCATAAAGCCTTTTGTCTGCATTGTGAATTATTCAATCGATACAGGGACTATTAGCAACTATCACTAATCTCATTGTGTAGAAAAATCTTTAGCTTTTACGATGACAAGGCAAATGTTATTTTAAGGGATATTCTCATTCTGCACACGTCACTCAAAATACAAGACACACAAAGCTTCCCTAGATCCGATCAATGATCCTCCATTACATAATTACAGGGAATTCTAAAACACACACACTGAGCTAAAGATACTAAATAATCCTTAATGCCAACCATGAAAAGTTGAATAGCCCCATGTGTATTATCGTCCTACATTCTTAGTTATTATTGCATCCTAATATCCATCATGCGTCACGTACGTCTATATACATAATTCCTCTCCCTAAGTACATTACTGACAATTTCCACGCGATATTTGTAGATATTTAGGTTAGCACACAGCGGATTAATGTGTTTGGTGTAAACGCAATTTTGTATGGGTGTTACTAAGTTTTTTCTACAAGGTGAAATTGCTTGATAAAGTAAATCTAGAGGATGAATTTTGTTATCGTTGAATAAAATCAGAAATACTGTAGTAGTTTTTTCGATAAATTATAGTAAAATGTTCACATAATTGTTTTCTTCAACTTTTTGATTCAAATGGAGCATAATAATTCAATAAAAAACGGTAAATTTTTGTTTATGCCAGACGATTTTCCCCTTTTCCTATTTAATTGACAAAGCAATTTCAGCTTGTCACAAATTCGGGAGCACCATACAGAATTGACGTATATGCCAAGCGCAATAAGACTTCCTCCCATACCATACATAATATAGCCTTTACATCAGTCCTTCATTCCTATCTCTCTAATTAAAATAATCCTTCTTTTGTATTCCATGTCTATGAGTTCTAGGAGAGTAAACGCGTAAACTTATAAGACTTGACATATCAGATCGTTAAGTATGTAATCATAGCGCTGACTATGACAGTGACATCGACTCACAAAAGACCATTGTTAGTAGCTGTGCTTTCAATGCTCTTACTATCTTATATACCCTAGCACTTATAATGCTTAACTACATTGAAACCAAAGCACATTTATTAGCATTGAGCAGCATTAGTTTAATCAAAAGTGGATATAATACTTCCCTTGGACATGCCTGAAAAGGAAAGCACAGAGGCAAAAGGATTAGTAGACATCTACTCACCAAATAGAAAATAGCATAGTAAAGCTACTGGATAGTCCTTTGAGTTACGACTACAATACTTTAAGTTGAAATGCCTTGGTCTGAGACAAGACTGACTAAGATAGACTCGGATTTAAAGGAATACATATAAGTACTTCATATTTGCATAATAGCCAAAGTCAGACTAACTACTATCATTATTTTCAGTACGTATAATACTTTTACTACACTCTTATTTCACACAGAATATAGGTTTTAAAGTAATAATGCTGCTAAAATACTTTATATCGATTTTGAAAATTTGAAGGCTGATATTTATCATTTTATTATCTTTAATTCCAATTGATATTGTAGGTTATAATAATTTTTTACTCTCTTTTAACAACTCAGGTGAGCATGTCATGATCTACTCCGTTTCTTACGAATTATCGACACTATTGTTTAGTTTTGAATTGTGAATGACAAAATGTTTTACCGTTTACGTATTCCTGAAAACAATTCGGATACGTACTTAACTTATATGTCAATTGGTTTTTATTGAGAAAGGTATTTTATTGGCAATCATTATACAGAGAAAACAGATAATGACATTGTATCACGCATGATATTGATATGATATAACTGACTAACATATTATAACATATTATTGGCATTGCTAGTTTAAGACACATCTTGTGTCTTCTATTTACATATTATTATGGCAAATTGCTTGTGTGTAAGAATATAGAGTTATACTCTTATACTGTTGATTGAAGATGATGTAGCATCTTAGAAAAGAGTTTCCACGAACGTAAATAAGTAGATGATTCAGTTTTGCAGTCGGTGAAAGAATGAAAGCAATGAATTGCGTCTGTGACTTGCAGGAAATCATAGAATAGACTAAGTAGTGGTGCACTTGTAACTTGTCTCGTTCTATCATGTCTGAGACAGGGAAATGACGATAGGATCGAAAGCAATTCTCTTTAAGTTAGTAGGTACTTAATGTTTTATCTAATCGCTTGGAATTTTCAGGTCGTCCATTGAATGCTTCCCATGATATATCTAATGCAATTTGATAATACGGAGAGCGTAATGGGAAAATTGGCTGGAGCAACAATAGAAAACAATAGAGAAGGATGTGGTTGTGTATTATTAGAATGGAGACTGTTTTCGGGGAATGACATGACACACTATCTCGATACATAGTAATAGATTGATGTTACGTCAAGGAAAAGTAAACTGAGTATTGCTCTGAAATGAAGTGTGCGGGTAAAGTAGAAAAGGGCAAAGGAGAAAATAGATGAAAGTAGCATAACTAGTCGTCGTTCAGAGAGATGACTAGGTATCTTTTCCTTTTTTCTCTCGTTCGAGAATAGGAAATAAGTAAAAGTTGCTCTCGTTTTCCTCCATAGTCTGGAGTATTAGTGATGGTGAGTTGGCGTGGTGGCCTACTGGCAGAATACACTAGTGCCGACCGACAGATAGGCGAAGAAGGACAGGAAGCAAAAGGGAGAGAAGTGAATCGCCGAGTTAGAGTTTGCAGTTGAGTTGAATGTCTCCAATGTTGAGATGCCTCCCAAGGGTCACATTTACTTACCTTGTTCTCTATCTCTACTTTACCTTTATCCTCTCCCTGCCCTTCCTCCTTCCCTTTTTGCAACCTAAGTTTTCTTTCTTTTTCCCACTATCTTCTTCCTAGACCATAAGTACACGTACTGAATCAATCTACCCTATAGCAATAGGAAACATACATTATAGTTCCACTTTCATATCGGAGGAAAACTCTGAATAATATTTTGGCTTCCCTTTCCTTGTGCCGTCTTGGCAAATTCTATGATATATTTTTTTTACAGAAAGTACATATATAGTTGGCATTAGGTGATATGTAAAAGGGAAACGTTATATTATTATATAGAGAGCGTAATAGCAATGTAATGTGTGTTACACATTATAGCTCACCAATTTAAGGCGACAGGACAAGGCAACTTTGGCATATTTTCTGATTTTCTATAATGACAACCTTTATGAGTCTGCCTATCCTTATGATTTATCACGCACTCCTTTTTCTCCCTACTTTCTACTTCCCCATTTTAAAATGTCTCTTCCCCATTGTCCCATTCTTTTTTTAGGATAATCCATTCTGAATTGTATGTACATTACATTGTACACGAGTTATCTTGACGAAGCACCAGTTCCACTTCTTTCCTCTCGCAAAAATCCTCTTCTCCTACTTTACCAAACGAACGATATGCGCATTCAAAGAATGAGAACGCTAAAATATGCTTCGTATCAGTTTCATTCCTTAACTCCATATATTTTTCGTTTAACCAACCGTACTTTCCATGGCTATCTATATAGCGGCTTACTATAAGAGGCTATAAACGTACATTTATAAAAAAAAAGTTTTATAGTGTATCTATGATATATTCAGATTTGAATTTTCCCATTTAGGAAACGAGCATTCTTTATTTGAATACTCGTTACTCGCGTAGATAGTATTGCATTATTTTACGTAGTAGTCAATTATAGAGTAAGATTGGAATCCCAGTTAGCCATTACGTATAAGGGATGTCTCCCATTTATGTATATGATATATATACAAGTATAGTATAGTATAGTATAGTATAGTATATTTAAAGTAGGAAAATGAGTTTCCTTGTTTGAAATTCTTATTCTTGTCAACCTTTAAGTGCATTAGGTATTTATATCTCTAAGAAATGAAGATACAGATGTATGAAAATGTGCTGTATTATTTCCGTAGTAAACACGTATCTTTTAGGTAGGTAGGTAAAAAGTGGGTACTGTCGTTTTGACACAGGGCAATGCTACGTATCCTGCTCTCCTATCCCTAGCTAATGTCAGATAACCAACTAAGGAAAGGGAATAAAAAAGGGATAAGCAGAAAGATTCTTACCGACTAGAAGGAAGTTTCTGTAGTGACTGATGTGATGTGTGAGTGAGTGAGAAGACGAAAGATTCGATCAATCCGATCCAAGTTTGCAACTCAATTTGGGCTTTCTCTTGGTTTTTTTCAAGATTTTTTACAGTGAAACTCGTTTCCACTTCCCACTAGTACATATAGAAGTATAATAAAGAGGAAGATAGCGACAGCTTAGCCTTTGCTAGAGATTCCTTCTTCCTTTTCTCCCTTGGCTTCCTTACTTTGGCAACAGTCGTCTTGTCCGTTTGTCTTGGCTTAGGCTGCCAAAAGGAGGAAAAACTTTGGATGCAGATAGACAAGCTACACTTTCTACTTTCAAGTGGATATATATTTTGATGATGGCACAAGGTAGATTGCATCGGCTCCGATCCCTTCGATTTTCAAAAGGATCGGGATGGGATAGACAGATAACGATAGATGAATGCTTTCATTTTCCTAGAATTACTAGAAGTGTAATAAGGAGGAAGGTTAAAGCGGGAAAATATTTGAGAAACTGGATAATATGTAGAATACTTTCCCAGATTCCTGGACGCCTATACTTTGTTAGCAGGTACATCAGCTCCTATATCAAATATATTATAGGATTCGGATGTATAACAGGTAGATAAGTGGAAAGAAGAGATTCCCTTGTAGTAAACTCTGTGTACAAGGATCTAAGTTTAAGTAAACTGACATGGACATGGAGTTGAATTCCAGTTAGCCGAGCAGTGAAGTACATACTTGTGTTTGTAGTGGAACAGGAGCCATAGCTTGACTTGGAAGTTTTCTGTGTGTGCGGTGTATGTACTTGTACTCTTGAATTCGATTCCGTGGTTTCCTCCTCACATCTATCCTATATGTGCTAGCTAGTAGTAGATGCAGTTTGTACCAAGTTGCAGTCACTTTACCTTTACTTTCTGCTTACTTACCCTTTGGAGAGAGACAGGGACTAGAAGAACTATAGGAGATTCCTTAAGGAGATAGTCAGAAATCCCTTGGAAAACATTTCCAAGATGTTCAAGATAAAGTTTGCATATTGGAAAGTGAAAAATGCAGATATAGACAAGGTAGGGTATTTGGGGGGATAAGGGTTGAGATTCATTGGAAGAGAGGAAAACAGAAGGAAAAGTCTGACAGACGCTTTTCGGAGGATTTTGTATTGGTATTAGTGCTATCCAATATTTATACGGAGGCTCTAGTAATACTGCTAACGGGCGACTTTTTAGCTTAAGTGTGTATGTCTGGCTTGGACTTGGCTCTGTAGAGATGAATGAGGTGCATTTAGCCGTTGCGACTTGAATTGAAGTGTGTCATCATGGACTTTCAGACTTCTAGAAATGGAATTATTTGATGTCAAGTGCACAATTCAATTTCCTTCTGTCACGCACCTTCATTTGTGTTATGCCATGTGAAGCTTTTAAGCCAACATCCACCAACCAGTCAAGTTAAGTCGACTAGTCCAACTCCCTCAACTTAGCTCACTACAATGGAACTGGGAAATCAAAGAGAAACTTAAGCTCTCTACAATAACCTATAGATGTACGAGCATTAAATGTACATAACTATGCTAGTTGGGTAGCTTCCTATTCACGTGAACACCAGGCACACTCAAAATACAAATTCTCTCATCCAATTCAGATTAGATAATGGCAGGGTTCTTCTTCCTGGGATTTTATTTTTCAACCGTGTCAAACTACCTGTTTACTGATTTCACAAAATCTATTATTAAAACATTTGCACAATTTGCTCTTTATTTTATCATTTACTGTGAAACGAGAGTATAATATTATTATTCTTTCTAGGACTGTCTCCGATAAGTCGACAGGAAATATTTCGAATGAGTTTTTGTTCTGATTTTTTTGCGCTGATGTCTTTTATAATATTTGTATTCGGATAAAGAGAGGAGCTAGGCTCTTTGAATTATGTTGACATCTTCTATTTTGGTTGTCGTCGTGTCCGATGGAAATCTGACTCTCGGACAAGATCAAAGAGAAAAGTCTTTTTCTATTGTCAGTACGTAACACGAGCTGAATGTGTACATAGCAATAAGGATGACATTGTTAAAAATCCGAATTGTTTCCTAAGTTAACTTGCCATGAGTCGTGACATGTTCGTGTAGCCTCTATTTATCTGTCCTCTTTCACTTTCATTTTTTAAACAAACACAAGCTCTGTCAGAATCAAAATGAGTTTCGTGAAGAGAGATTGTCGTTTTAAGGTTATTTACTTACAACAGCAAAAATAAATCACACGTTCTAAGAAATATACTATAGAGTTCTAGAGGATATCTGGTAGAATATAGGGCGTTTTTTATTTGATTTGTTCTTTATAAACGAGAGAGATGCATTAGAAACGTAGACGTTCTCGTCTTGAACACAATGCTGTTATAGGTTCTAACTACAAATTTCGGAGCTCTCAACACAAACCGTCATTCTTTCCGTTTTCAAAGAGATTTTTGGCGAAAATGGTAGGTTCTCGTATTGAAATTGACTTGACTAGTCTATATCGAGGACAGATTGTAGACAAGGACAGACGATGGCAACCATTGGCAAGTGAAGGCACTTGGTTTTCTTTTTTTTTTTCTTCCTCCTGCTCCAATTCACTTCATTCAATCCGGTCACCGTCTGTATGTACGTGTATGAAACGAAGTGTGTATCATGGTGTTACCTAAAGAACCTTTCCTTCAGCTTCTCTTGAATCAAATTCCACATTATTGTTGATGTTGAGTGGATCGGATCCAATTTGAGAGCTTCAACTCACAACAGACTTCAAACGGAAATTGAATATGTCAACTTGTACTGCAACTTGATCCCTTATCGTTATCTGTGCAGTCGTCTACAGCCCTCAGTTTTCGTTTGTTGCTGAGAAGAAGAGGCATAAGGCAATAGCCAAAATGTGCACGAAGAAGAAGAAGGAGGAACATTTTCCGAATTTTATGTCCTAAGTAAAAGTAGCAAGTGGTTCAATGAACCACTTGAGATCTTCTTACTTCTTACCTTTTTTTTGAAATGTACAGAGACACATAATATAGGAGACTCTAGTGCTTTCAAAGTTCACTTTTCTCAGACATGTAAAGATATTTGACTGATTTTGCTTGCGGAATAGATTCCCTATAACTATATATATGTAGGCAGTCTAGAGAAGAGAAATAAAAATGCTAGGATACTTGTCATGTCATGTTTCAGTTGACGAACGTCATGTCACACATCACGCCTTCAAGGAGAAAACCCATGTAAGACTCTTGTGAGAATAGCAATGTGTAAGGTGACGTGACACGAGAACTATAGAGGAGAAAACGTCTTGAAAAGCATATCTCGTAGCCACTGGCATTTTCCTAGTAGCCATTTTCAAGGGAAAAAACAAAGAAAATCAAAATCAGACTGTCATGTCACAGAATGAAAGCAGTGAACATATCTGTTACCTTTTCCGTCCTACATAACATGAAATAAAAGGGAAGAGGAAACAGCGGGAAGTTTAGGCACTTGAATTCCCTTTTTTCATTTTCGACAACTTTTATGTTTTTAAATTGGAAAATGCCCTCTGACGCCTAGGTACACTAGGTAGTTAACCCTTTTCCACTATGTTTTACTTCTTGCTCAATATACTTTTCTGTTTTACTAATACAATCCACCTCTATTTACAGACAAGTCAAAAAGAATAATATTGTAGCTAATATTCTGCTCTACTTATACTCGGCTCGTTTTTCATGACTTTCTTATATAGTGATTCTAGATAGGGGTCCCTAGTTAAGAGTTGTCTCTGTCTACTAGTAGTCGATAGGTTAGAGGATGGAACTTTTATCACCCGATCGTGCTTAGCTCAAGTATTAAATATAAATGAAAATAAATGGACTGGAATTTGTGCTTTGGGAAGTGTAAAAGGGAAAGTTTATCAGCCACGTTCGTTTTCATTTCAGTCGACACGACCACGGGAACATGAGCCTATAATATTTCCAAGATCTATACGTTAGAATGGTGGGTGGAGGGAAGGATGGAAGCCTTTTCCTTCCACCAAACCAGCCCATACAGTTTCCTTTTGTTACCTCAAGCAGTTCTATTTTAGTGCCTACCTCCAGCATCAGTTCACTCCAGTTCACCTCCTCTGATCTGACAACTTTACCTCATCTCATGATTTTCTGCTTTGCTTCTCTTTATTTTCCTTTGGCCTGATTTTCCTCACTTGACTTTTTGTTCTTCCTTTATTACATGTATATGTTATTAGTATATATCTGTATATTAGTCACTATTCTTCAACTGGCTACTATAAATCAACTCGGTTCTAACATTTCGTGTTACTTCTTCCACCTAGAAGACAGCCCGAACGGAAACACCACCAGACAATTTCATTCAGCCAATTTAATAGGTGGCTTTTGGCTACACAATATTGTATTCCATGTCGGTTCAATCTCAACAAGGGTCGTAAATACCCCGGCTTTTTCAGATAAACACACCCTTCTACTCTACACTCTTCATAGTTTCCAATTTTATCAATGGAAAAGCGCTATCGTTGATTTTCTCTTTCCGAAAAATTAAAAACAATGAAAATTCAAACAAGTAAATTTAATAAAAACAAAGGCAGGAATTTTTATCAGGTGAATCTTTTAAGACTTACGATGGATCTTGGTGTTGTATTATTTGTAAAACCCGAAAATTTAACCCTGATGGGAAGGAAAAGTGAGAAAAGTGAGAATCGGAGGTAGCTTTCTCTTCCCAGTTCTGGTTTAGGTC